>JAFIRS010008374.1:0-17658 GCA_018342105.1 Gonioctena quinquepunctata
TTTCGAATTCGGACGGTTGGCGACTAGCATATTCCAATTGTTTCCAATATTGACCGTTGTTTTTTCGCGGCAGAGCGACTGGATGGTTCTCGAATATCTCCGGGGATGATCTCATCGCTGTCGATGGCAACACGTGAGGCGACAGGTCCGGCCTAGGTTCGTTACAATATCTACATCACAGCCATCTAGTTTCCTTGAACCGCCAGAGTATTTTCGTTTATATCTTTTAAGGTTTACTTACTATTTTAAACACCGTGGACTACGGTGTTTTTGTTAAAGAAGCCTTTCTTGCACAGCTCGATCCTTTGACATTCCACGTTCCAGAAGGGAAGTATAAACATTTAATATAATTTGTTTCCCATGAGGGTGTAACATTTGTCGACTAGTGGTACTACGACCACCAGTTGAGGTACTAGCTTCAGGATGAGCCCATGGACGCCACATTTTTCACGACACAAACATCGAATAGACACTCCAAAATAGACACAACTGACACAACGGAATATTAGGTAGGTAATGACTAAATGTTTAATTTTCCCCATTTTATTTCTGAAATTGGAAAGGGGTCAGTTCTCAAAACAGTCTTGTTTTCCAAATCTGGTACGTAATTTATCGCTATAATCTCGTTAATAGCCCATTAGTACTTGCTTTTTGAGATGGTGCAGAGGTAAAAGATTTTAGTGAGGCATTTAAAGCGACCTAAGACGGTACTGATTGTATTAACAGTGTTATTAACATCATGATTCCAACGAAGATGACAATCTATAGTTATCCCTAAATATTTTATATTCTCAGTACGTTTTATTGTGATTATCCATCTCTAAAGTTATACTGAGGTAGTTTGTTTTTGTAGCTTGTTACAGGGAGCCACAGAGATGATAAAAACCCAAGCAATTCAGCCCTACAGGAAATAGTCTGAGTGCTAGAAGCAACTACCCATGTCATGTAAGTATATACCGGGTGATTCTCCAAGGTGGCTCAGCCCTATAACTTTTTCAATATTGAAGATAGAAAAACGAAATTTGGGAGTTGTGTATTATAGTTCAATTAATTTTTTTTGACATATTTACTTGCTTTTCCGTACTTCCGGTTTGACCGGAAATGACCCCAACTTTCGATTTTTAAATGGGACATCATATATTTTTACTTATTTCGATCGAGAATGACATTCTAAATCCGACAACACCTCACTTGTCAATATTTGACAGATAAAGTCATTTTTATTCCAATTTTTATTTTTCTATCTAGAATGCCATGGATCGTGTAACTCGCTTCATTCTTGATCAAGTAACATGGGAAAAATACGACTTTGAGGCTTATGATTTCACAGTTGTTTTAGGAATTATTTGAAAGTCGCTAATTAGTCCATTATGGTTCTAAATTTTCAAAATGACCTCCTTGATCACGGCAAAGTTCAACGTTTTCATTTGTTGCGCGCACCACATTGATTAGATGTTCCGAAATGATGTTCTGGAATGCCACCCTTACTTTATACTCCAGTTCTTCACGAGTAGCTGATGCTGTGTTATACACCTGATTTTTAATTGTTCCCCAGAGAAAAAAATCTAGCGGTGTAAGATCTGGTGAGCTAGAATATTACTGTATTTAATACAATCATACAACCACATTTCGACTATTGTGCGAGCTTATTGTATACATTTGCTGCGAACAAAATTAATGCACTTCAAAAGCTTCAAAACAGGGGAATGAGAATAATATTAAAATGTAACAGATACACTAACATCTCCCTTATGCTTGACACATTACAGTGGCTACCAGTTTCGGACAGATTCTACTTAAATGCTATGATTTATATCTTTAAAATAACTCACAACATGGTATCTACATATCTAAATGAATTTCTCAAATACAGCAGTCAAATCCATGGTTATAATACGAGAAATAAAGACAATTTTTATATATCATGTGTCAATATGTGTAATACAATGAAGTCCCTATTTTATAAGGGCTTGAAGGAATATAATGAACTACCTGAAATCATTAAAGATTCTAAAACTGTTGTTGAGTTAAAAGAAATATAGTTTTGCATATTAGAAATAAACCTCCATTTTTGTTAGACTTTCCATACAATTATTATTAATACTGTTCACCAAATGATTGGTCTTTTTATTTTATATTTTATATCGGAATTGTATACTTAGTTTATAACTTTTTTGTTCAGAATATTTTGTACCTACAAAAATTTTTCGTGTATATTAGGATTTCCTATTTTCAATAAATAAATTTCAAATTTCAATTTCAAGAAATAATACATTATGAAACAATTGACAACTTAAGAATGTTCCTCGCAGGCCACTTAATAGGTCCATAAGTGCCAATCCACTTTTCTGGGAAGGTCATTCAGATGTTCTCTTATGACTTGAGAATTGTGAGGTGGCGCTCCATCTTGTTGAAAATAGATATCAACTTGGTTACGTCAGGTTAGGTTAAGTCTTCAATGAAATCATCAAATTGATTTTTTGATTTCTAAGAAACTGTAGATATCTTTCCGCAGTAAGTTGTCCGTCGAAAATTATTGGCCCCAAAAGTTTTTCTCCGATAATACCCATCCAGCAATTGAAACCAAATCGCTCTTGGAAATTTCCTTCTTGCATCAGATGTAAATTTGTTTGAGACCAGTACCTTTTATTCGGAACATACCCAAGTTGGTGAATCGAGTTTCATCTGAATAAATAATTTTAAATGGAAAACGTACATCTTCTCTGTATTTAGTCAAAAACCAGTTGCAATAAGTTAATCTTCGGTTGTGGTCGTTATCGTAAAGATGTTGGTGTAGTTGGTACTTGAATGATCGATAATTATATTTGTGAAGAATTCTCCAAACGGACGAATAACTTATATCACTCAGAAACAATTTGGCGAATTGACGCCGTAGTATTCACTTCAACATAGGCCAACACGTCTACTTCTTTTTCTTCACTGACGATGAAGTTATTGGTTCATTTCGCATTTTCTTTTCCAGTTTTTGAAAATAATGCCGAGTGGGATGGCGACGATTAAGGAATCTCTGAGCATTCTTGTTTGTTTCTCCGTAAATTAGCAACATGACAATTTTCTCGTTTCTAGTATAATTTTCCATATCAAATTATAAACTACGCAACAAATAAATTTTCAAAAGTCACAGCATATTCATTAGCCTATTTGTTTAGGTAGTGCATAAGTTACATCTCATAAATCTAGTATTTACAAAGGGAACACTCCCTAAACAATGGAAGGCATCCATAATCACCCCAATCTATAAATCAGGGTAACAAAATTTACTCTCAAACTACCGACCGATATCTATAATAAATAATCTCGCAAAAATTTTTGAATACTGTTTGAAAGAAAAAATGAATAAATATTTCAATATGAACAAAGTCTTAACAGAAAACCAAAAAACTTGAGTACGGAAAATGCTGTCTTAAACATGTCGGAGCAGATTGTTCAAAATTTAGATAACTCAAAAAAGTGCCTGGCTGTTTTTCTTGACTTAGCCAAGGCATTTGATTCTGTATCACATAAAATTATAATTGACAAATTATATGACAATGGTATAAGAGGCCCAGCACTCGAGGTACTCCGTAACTACATTGAAAATAGGACACAAAGAGTCAAAATCCAGAATGCCCTTAGCGAGTCTGCGGTGGTCACCGTAGGTGTACCGCAAGGTACAATCCTGGGCCCACTCCTATTTTTAATTTACATGAATGACTTGAGTCAGATTAAACACTTCCACGGTCGTATAATTTCTCACGCAGACGATACTGCCATTGTTTTCTCCCATAGCTGCTGGTCATAACTATACCAAATCACTGAACATAATACTGATAAGCTTCATAAATGGCTAAATCGAAACCTTCTAAGCTTAAATATCTCTAAAACGAAATTTATAACCTTAGCTATCGACCAAAGAGATCAACCACCAGGAAAAAGATTGAATATACATAAAAATGACTGCCAAGGCTATGGTGAATGCGCATGTCCCATAATAGAGAAAACCAGCACAATCAAATATTTAGGGGTAATGATAGATCAACATATGAAGTGGGTCGAACATGTAAACTATGTTATCAATAGAGCAAGAAAACTCATACACAAACTCTATACACTTAAGGACATCCTAACCCGAAAAGTAATACTCATAGTGTATAACTCATTAATTGAGTCCGTTTTCAGATACTGCATAACAGCATGGAGTCTTCAGCAATGTGATGCACAGACTCCAAACAACACAAAATACAATTCTAAAAATTATATTAAAAAAAGGTAGATTATACTCCACTGAACAGCTATACCAAGAATCACAAATCCTGAATATCAGGAAAATTAACATTTTGCAGAGCCAAATCTGGATATTCAACAAAAAAAAACAGAATTCTTAGTCAATCCAGAAACACAAAACATACCACTGATCATACTGTGTTCATCCCAAGATTTAATAAAACTCATATGCAAAGAAGCATATTTTACTTTGGCCCCAAAATATTAAATAGCTTACTGACCGAATTAAAAGAGTGCAATGATTTGAGAATCTTCAAGAAACTCATGAAGTTACACATCCGACAAAATCCGCTAGAAACTAGATTTTTCCTACAAAGATAATCTCGACTAAACTAGACAATAACCAAAAATTATTCTTATATATATATATATATATATATATATATATATATATTGTAATGTAATGATGAATTGAAAAAAAAATATTAATTTAATTTTGCCCTGTTTTGGGAATAAATTGATATATAAATTGATATGATATGAGATAGATAATTGTTTTGCCCTGTATAATATATTTTGCAATGTAATAATAATTGCTAGCTAACGTCACTGTTCTCTCGTCACGTTGCTGCCAATTGTTATCACTTTCCTTACCACAGCTAAGCTCAGTTGGTACGCCTCTTGTCTCAGATAGCCGATTCAGGCAGTTGAGCCACTAGCCACTGCTTGATGTCAATTTCTATTCAGTGTTTATAAATACGATTGCTGATAATTGTGGAAAATAAGCAACAAAGTATCAAAAACCAATTATTTCCTTTATTCAGGAAAACTTAAATTTACCTGGCCTACGATCGATAACTTATTCTAATGTCAATCTACAAATTTTCATGGATAATCATGAGAAACAGGTCATGGATAGATAGACACAACCTCACTTTTACCTTGAAAGTGAAATTTTCTTTAATAGTTCAAATTCAAATGAAATAAAGTTCTTCTGATGGGATATGAGTTATTAGTGAAATTGTTCAGTTCGTGATGTGCACTAGGAAAGTTTATACCTGTCGCTGGAACTGTCGCTGTTCAATACACACCAGGATTTGGATTTCCTCTCAATCCAATGCTCTCAGGAACTTCAATACCAAATAGAAGAAACCAAACAAATTCAGAGATCAGCTTTGGAATACTTGTATATGGTGTACAAATAAGGTAATGTTGGTTTTCTGCTTATTATGTTGAAATTAATGAATTTTTCTTTCTTCTAAACCAAAACGTGGCATTCGTTTTTAAATTATTTTCAGTCTCCTTGTGGCTTTGTTTTTCTGTCTCCAGGATACAATTTTTCCTCATTCCTTTCGATTAATTTTTGAATTCGCGCACTATTTGTCACATTTTCACTGTTTGGGGTTATTTGTCAAAACTTATAAATACAACTATTTTTACTTTCTTATAAACTATATACAATTTCAGTGATAATTGTCTCTGACACTTTCTCGTTCTTATTTTCTCACAATTTCAAATCTTACATTTGACCATACTGTTCCCTGATTGGCTATTGTCATCAAGAAGTTTGCTGTTCTCCCATTGGCTACTTTTAGTTAGATACAATTTCATATACTGTATGTTTCAAGCTTATAATTTTGTGGATCACATTTTATTCAGAATGATTTTGTAAATCTAGACTTTTTGTTGTCTTTTGAACAATCATGGGTTGTAATCATTATGACAGTGTATGAAATTGATTGTATTATAGTATTTGGATATTTTTATCTATTCATATTATACAGAGGCTTAATAAAGGAAATAGAACTTCAAAAATTATGTAAAAACAATCTCTTGAAACTAATAGCTATTTAGTAATTATTCTTTTTGTGGGTTTTTTCTTTTTAAAATATATAACTGGTTTTTCATAACATAACAATATATATATATATATATTGTAACGTAAATAAACTTAACTTGGTTTAAATAATTTATTTCACACTGAATCTACAACTTAATTTATATTACTACGCCACTGTATAGCTCGATGGTATGGGCTCGTTCAGACTGTGTGTGAGACTTGAGGGCGGTCTATTTATCTCCGATACAGCATTCTCGATGTTTCGAATTCTTCCAGTTGGCGACGGCATGTTCCAATTGTTTCCAATATTGACCGTTGCATTACGCGGAAGAACGACTGGATGGTTCTCGAATATCTCCGGGGATGATCTCATCGCTGTCGATGGCGACACGGGAGGCGACAGGTCCGGCCTAGGTTCGTTACATTGCCCCCTTCTTAAAGACATTTCGTCCCGAAATTTCATCCTTGGAGTGTGACGATATCTGCATGACTCCCCATATCTGCACCGTGAAGTTCGATGGAAGTAACACTCCACGGTCTTCATGATCGGTCGTGGAAGAGGGTTACAGCAAACCAAAATCTTGACGCCGCTGGATCTGAATATCGCCTCCAGCATACTTTTTATGACTCTCAGTCCAACCCATCAATACCACAGGATAATTTTGGAATTGCTAGATCCACCAGATTCTGGTCCACCATAGTATCTCTTAGTTTGGTGAGACTCTTCCAGACATCTTCATAAGACGGTTTATCTTGAGGAATGCCTCTTGGTGACTAGGTAGTAGATGTTTCTCTGGCCTTTCTTCAACTGTAGCACCCACCAACTTCTGGATTCTGCTCCCGCAGTGTTTGGAGTTGACCAAATTTCTTGGAGAACACTACGGCGATGCCCTGGACATTCGAAGATCTTCTGCCACACAGTGCGCTAGTGCGTAGTCAGCAGGCACCTCGACAAGGTCTCGAGACTCCTCTCTAGTAACCCCATGTAGAACTTTCTGCCCGTTTGAATACAAGGACATAAACTTCTCGAACGTCATATCATCCTCCGGTGGCTTGAGGGTGCGAACTTGGTCATGGTTACCAGCGTAAGGGGCCAACCTGTTGAAATGGACGACCCTTGGTTTCACTCAGGGTGGCTTATGGAATCAGTACACAAGGTCGTTTATCCATTTCACGATCTTATACGGGCCTTCCACGAGTTCCGCAACTTTGGTGATAGTCCACGACGACGTTTGGGGTTGTACAGCCAAACCAGGTCATCAACCTTAAATCCTCCGGCGTCGGCCTTGATGTCATAGGTCTTCTTCATTTTATCGCTGGCACTCTGGATGTTCAACCGGACTCGTTCGTGGATGTCGTCCATTCTCTGCCGAAGTTTGCTGACGTAGTCCTCTCCCGCAGTGTCTTGTCCTGGCGGTATCCCAAACTTCAGGTCACAAGGCAGTCGCAGTTCTCGGCCCATTATAATACTAGCAGGAGTTTGACCGGTTGACTCGTGTACTGCGGATCGATAGGCCATCAGGAACAAATGAAGATACTGGTCCCAGTCTCTTTGATGGTCAGAGACAACCTTGGACAAGTGGCGGTTGATCGTCCTGTTCATCCGTTCCACCATTCCATCGGACTGCGGATGTAGGGCCGTGGTTCTTGTCTTGCGGATGTTCAGCAGTAGACATATTTCTTGGAAAAGGTTGGATTCGAAATTTCTGCCTTGATCGAGTGCAGCTCCATTGGAATACCGAATCGACATATCCATCTTTCACCAAGACGTCGGCGACGGTGATGGCTTCCTGGTTGGGCGGGGCATGGCTTCCGCCCACTTACTGAAGTAGTCCATTGCCACAAGGATGTATTTATTCCGTGGTCGGATACGGGAAACGGGCCGGCGATGTCAATGGCGATTCTCTCGAACGGGCTGCCTACGTTGTACTGACGCATCAGGGCCTTGGGTCGTATTCGAGGTCCATTGCTAGCAGCGCATACAGCGCACTTCCTGCACCAGTCCTGGACGTCAACGACAATTGGCCCAGTAAAACCGTTGCCTCACTTTCTGCAGGGTCTTCGTCACTCCCAGATGTCCTCCGGCGACTCCATCATGGATTTCCGCAGCACTTCCTCTCTTCTGTTCCTGGGAACAATTATTTGGCGTCTGTCTTCCCCACCAATATCGGCCTCCAACACACGTTTCAGGATCCCATTGTCCAGAATAAGAGAGTTCCATTGTGCCCAATAGGACTTAACAGCCGGCGAGTAACCTGCGACTTCCTGCCATGATGGTCTTCGATTGCCCTTCTTCCAGCTGACGACTAAGCCAAGGTCAGGGTCTCTCTCTTGGTCTTTCTGGATCTTGCTGTCATTCCAGTTGTCATCCATTGCCGCGGTTCTACAAAGTGTTGCTTCTTTCTCTTCTGCTCGTCGGCAATGTGAGCAATCATCTGGACATGGTCTTCGCGACAAGGCATCTGCATTCTTATGGCTAGTTCCGGTTCGATGTTCGATCTCGAAATCGAATTCTTGGATCTCTCGATCCAACGTGCTACTTGACCCTCAGGATTTTTGAACTGTAAGAGCCATTTGAGAGCTGCATGGTCAGTTCTCAACAGGAATCTTCTTCCATACACGTACTTGTAGAAGTGTTCCACTCCCTTCACAACAGCTAACAGCTCTCGCCTGGTGACACAGTAATTGCGCTCTGGTTTGCTAAGCGTCTTGCTGAAATAACCAATGACCTTCTCCTGTCCCTCCTGGATCTGAGATAGGACAGCTCAAGTCCACGTTGCTGGCGTCCGTATCCAAAATGAATTTCCCTTTGGGTAGGGGATAGCTCAGTATAGGTGCGTTGATCAAAGCTCCTTTCAGCTTCCTGAATGAATCTTGACATTCTTCGGACCACTGGAACTTTGTTTGGCCTTCCGTGAGCCTGGTCAGTGGTTTAGCGATGTTGGCGAATCCAGCACATATCGGCGATAGTATGTGCATAAACCAAGGAAACTTCGAAGTTGGTGAATGTCTTTTGGGATGGGCCAATCCTTAACAGCTTTGATCTTCTGGTCATCCTGCTACTCCTTCCCCAGAACAACGTGGCCGAGGTATCGTACTTCTTTTGGAACAGATGGCATTTCTTAGGGCTCAGCTTCAATCCGAGTTCCTCAGTCGCAGGAATACTTCCTCCAAGTTTTCACGTGGTCCTCGAACGATCTGCCGACCACAATTATGTCGTCGAGATACACTAGACACGTGTTCCATGAGAGTCCCTTCAGCACTGTCTCCATCAATCTTTCGAAGGTGGCGGGAGCATTACAGAGCCGAATGGCATAACGGTGAACTGCCACAATCCTGAGCCGATGGTAAAAGCAGTCTTTTCTCGATCTTCCTGAGCGAGTTCTACTTGCCAGTATCCACTCTTCAGATCAAGGGTCGAGAAAATCATGGAACCAGCCAACGTGTCTAGGGTGTCATCTATTCTCGGGAGAGGGTAACTGTCCTTCTTCGTGACATTATTAAGTTGGCGATAGTCTACACAAAAGCGTGTCGATCCATCCTTTTTCTTCACCAGTACGACTGGAGAGGACCAGGGACTGTCAGACGGTTCGATAACTCCTTCTTTTCCCATATCGCTGACTATTTTGTCAGCCTCTTCCTTCTTGGCAGAGGAAGTCTTCTTGCTGATTGCCGGATCGGTCGGGCACCCCCAGTATCAATCTTGTGCTGGACCACATTAGTTCGACCCCCTTTTCCTTGTCCGGTATCGAAGATGTCTTGGTACTTTTTGACTAAATCTCTTAGTTTGGGCTGTTGAGCTGGTTTTATGTCTTTGGAAGAGATGGCAACTAATTTCTCTAGTTCTGTGGGCAAGTTGTTGGGTTGGCTAATCGTACCTCGTACGCCCCGGATCACAGATGAAACTGACGAGCAGTGCCCTAAAATTGTTCCTTTCTTTAAGGTCACTGGAAAGTAATTGACATTCATGACCCTTACCGGTACAAATTTTTCAGCACGTAACAGGGTTTTCCCTAGGGCAATCCCTCGTCCAATTTTCTCATCATGAAGTTTGGGCTCGAACATCATCACGTCTCCACTGCTCGCACTCCCGTCCAGGCGAGCCTTCAGGATGGTTTCAGCCCTCTCAGGTACGCTTATATCTTCAGCCAACAGCACACGGATCAACTCTTCACTTCTCCCATGAAGTACCAGCTCTTCTCCGTTGACACGTAGGACGCCGTCTTTGAAATCAATTCAAACCCTCTGGAATTCATGATGTCCATTCCGATGATTGCATCGTCTTCGATGTCCGCTACAAGTGCCTGATGTTTCACTTTAGTGCTGCCCAAAATTATTTCAATCGGTAGCTCGCCATATACGGTAGCTGGCTCCCCTTTTGCTGTGGTAGCTTCAAGTTGTCAGTTCAATTCGTTCCGGTGTTCTGGCAAAGGAAGGTCCGAGAATTGTCCTAGTCGCACCTGTATCTAGCAGCATGGTGCAAGGCTCGTTATTGATGAGACCGTCTACGAAAACACCTCTGTTCTGTCGTTGCAGGATAGCGACATATGCGTTGTTAACCAGGGCTTGCTGGACACAGGCCGACGATTGCCCCTTCTCGTCGACCTTCTTTGTTTTCCTGCATCGGAGTCGTGTTTTCAATGTTGGACATTTGCTACGCACATGTCCAATTTTGCTCTAATTCCAGCATCTTATCTGTCTTTTCTCAGGGAACACTTCCTTAATCACTTTCCTTATGGCAGCTTCCAAATTAGCAGGCTCCTGTGAGTCTTCCTCAATCATTCGGACTTTACTCTGGCTTTTGCAAGATTGTTTCGCTGCCTCGAATTCCAAAGCGCGTGCCAGTGCGTCTACGAGATGTGTTGGACGGGCTAGTGTCAACGCTTGTCTGGTTTCTTGGTCACGGAGTCCATCCAGGAATGCTTGAACCGCTAGTCGCTCCATTACATTTTCTGGTGTGGCTGGATATGCGAGACGAACCAAGCGTGCAATGTCAGTTTCGAATTCTTGTAAGGATTCGCCCGATTTTTGGCAGCGATTTTTCAGCTGGGATGGTATACGTGTTCCAAATGGGCCTGGCCATATCGTAATTCTAGATGTTTAATCAGCTGATCATAGTCCTCCTGTTCTTGGGCGGTAAGAGTTTGTAGAATATTCGTCGCTTCTCCACGTAATGCAAGTGTTAGTGCTACAGCTCTTTCCCCTGCATTCCATCCATTTGCTTTGGCCGCTGCTTCAAACTGCCGGCGGTAATTTTCCCATGGAGTTTTCCGTCGAATTGAGGCGGCTTCATGGAAAGCTTCCTATTTCAGAAATGACCTTGACATCTTTTATACCCTCTTGAACTTTATCCAAGTTCAAACTCAAGTCCAGCATTGCATTTTCGTTAACCATCTCTGTGGAGGCGCACTATTAATTCGTTTTCCAGCTTACTGATCGTTTCCTTTATTTTATCTACCTCCGTGTTCATTTGCTCCCTAATTTTATCTATCTCTGTCTCAACGGTTCCCATTCTTTCTTCTAGAAATTTAGCCACACCACACAATTCTTTTTAGGCCTTCTGTGTTTTCCAGGAACTTCTCTTCCAGGCTTCTTGCATTTTCTTCCAGGCTTCTTGAATTTTAGAAGCTTCTCTTTCCAGATTTCTAGAATTTTCTTCCAGGCTCTTGAATTTTCTAGAAGCTTCTCTTCAGATTTCTAGAATTTTCTTGAAGCTTCTCTTCCAGATTTCTAGAAAGCTTCTCTTCAGATTTATAGAATTTTCCTGAAGTTCTCTTCCAGATTTCTAGAATTCTGTTGCAGTTCTTCTTTCACGGATTTAGTAGTTTCTTCGAGTTTATTCATTACCAAACTCAAATCACCTCCGGAACTTCTGAATAAAATGTTTCGGGGTCCTCACCTTCTTGTATAAGTCCTTCTGCAAGTCTTTCCTGGAGTACTTGCTTTTACCCGTTGTTTCCAGTTCCCTTTCCTCCAATTCCTGTTTCAATTCCGCTACCTTCAAGTCCGCAAGGCGCACTTTTCTTGAACACATTTTGTCTTTGACGAGGTATCAGTCTGTTTCACACGAAAAGTTTATCAGTTTGTTAAAATTCACTTCGCGAATTCTTTCCACGGGCCACCAGTCTATTGTCTGTTTCACGCGAAGAGTGTATCAGTTTATATTCCACGCACAATTGTCCACTTCGCGAAAACCGGGCCACTGTCTATTTTCTGTTTCACGCGAACAGTGTATCAGTTTATATTCCCACGCACAATTGTCCACTTCGCGAAAACCGGAGCCCACTGTCTATTTTGGGCGTACAAAGGTCTATCAATTTATTTTTCTGACTATCCACTCCACGATCACTTGTTTATTTTCAAAATCTCACTTCCGACACAATTGTAACGTAAATAAACTTAACTTGGTTTAAATAATTTATTTCACACTGATCTACAACTTAATTTATATTACATACGTACATATGCTCGATGGTATGGGCTCGTTCAGACTGTGTGTGAGACTTGAGGGCGGTCTATTTATCTCCGATACAGCATTCTCGATGTTTCGAATTCTTCCAGTTGGCGACGGCATGTTCCAATTGTTTCCAATATTGACCGTTGCATTACGCGGAAGAACGACTGGATGGTTCTCGAATATCTCCGGGGATGATCTCATCGCTGTCGATGGCGACACGGGAGGCGACAGGTCCGGCCTAGGTTCGTTACAATATATATATATATATATATATATATATATATATATATATATATTTGTAGCCCTTCTCCATCCAGTCTTTTTCTTTTTATTTCAGTCTTTTTTTTCCAAAACCATCCATGTATATTCTCTATTTGCTACACTCTCATTTATAAAGAGTGATCTTTTGATACTAATACTTAATCCTTGGGCTAGTTGGTGTAACCGCAACACAAGCCTTTCAGGCTTAGGCGGATCCACCTAACTGGCTCAACCTAAATTGACTTTAACTATTAACTGAAATATGTATTATGAAGATCTTTACTATGTAAATATTATTGATGAATCAACGAATAAATTGAATTGACAAAAGTATACCAACTACTTACGTATTATTCGTTATAAGGCATGATCGCTTCTTGCAATTATTCAGAAAATAAAGTGAAAGTGTGTGGTATCAAATTATTGGTAAGAAAATGATCTTTAACGAAAAGCCGACGAGCCACCCCCATTCCATTTGAAAAAATCAAGTTAAGTGGAAAAATTCATATTTGCGACTTTTAAATAATTCTTGAAACGACTGTGAAGTCATAAGCCTCAAAGTCGTATTTTTCCCATGTTACTTGACCAAGAATGAAGCGATTTACACGATCCATGGCATTCTAACTCGAAAAATTGGACTAAAAATGACTTTATTTGTCAAATATTGGCAAGCGAGGATTTAGAATGCACATTCTCGATTGAAATAACTAAAAATATATATTCATTTCCGATTAAACTGGAAGTACGGCAAAGCAAGTAAATACGTCAAAAACAACAATAATAATACACAACCCCCAAATTTCGTTTTTCTATCCTCAATAATAAAATTATAGAAGAGAATAACCCAATATAAAAAACTGTGGGCCCAAATGGTACCCCTGAGACACACCTGATGAGACGTTTACCATATTCGATGTTTAGTGATTTATTGTGACAATGTTGTGGCCATAGTTGATGTCTAGTTATTGTGACAATTTGAGATCGATTTGGTATGTATGTATGATGTTGAGAGATTTCCAAGTACACCAATATTTGGTGGTGATGGACTTCAAATTAGTGTCAGTTATCATTTCTTTTATTTGTATTAGAATTTATTTGATACAATTAAATCTTCCTGGATATGAGTTAGTATATAACTACGGAGACCTAAATCAAAATGATGGCTGTCTGGTATACATAAAGATTCCTTTGATTTCACATCAGAGGATAAAGCAAATAGGAACGGTAAACAATCAGCATAAAACCGAAATTAAAATAATCGAAACTCACCTTATAGGTCACCGTCAACCTTGCCCGTTTTTGTACAAACGACTCATTAAATTCATTTTACACAACAGGAATTCACCCAAAAAACTTACTTCGAAATGATTGTAGGAGACATCAATATAGATATTTTGGATAACACAGATTATGCTACTGAGTATCTAAATATCATGAGTGAGCACGGATACATACCAGCAATAAACGAGTTTACTAGAATACAGAATAACTCTAAGACATGCATCGATCATATATTTTAGAAACAGATACACACTATGAAACAATCCATCCCATGATCATCCACTCATGCATTTCCGACCATTTTCCCATTTGCTTCAACTAGAATATGTAAAGACGGCGGAACTTGAGGAATAAAACAATTCAGTAACAAGCTACAAATATTATTTAAATGAGAAAAAAATGCATACAGAACTACAACATGAAACTTGGCAATGATTTATACAGATACAAATATCGAAAGGCAACAAATAAATTCATAAAAAGATTCCAGAAATAACCGAAAAATGCACACAAAAAATTAAAATCAATAGAAAACATATCAAAAAGAAAGGACTGGATCACTGACGGATTGATCAAGTCAATGGAAACCAAAAACAAACTCCATAAGGCAATGCAAAATAAACCTAAATGAGAAAAAAACCCAAAATACAGTAAAAAAAAAATATCGGAATAAACTCAACGAAATGATAGATGGGGCAAAAATAAGTTTTATAAGAATGAAATAGATAAACAAAAAAGAATGATAAAAAAAAAACTAGGAACCACTGAAATCAATCAAAACAAAAAATAAAGAACCGAAAATCAAATATATAAAAGATCCGGGATGGCAACATCATATCAAATGATCAAATTAAAGCGGAACATTTTCTCATTATTTCAAAAAAAGACAAATTTAGCTAACGCTTAAAATAAGAAAAATATATTAAATTCCAAAAAGAGTATGAACCTCAATTTTTTTTGAAGAATGAGGGAAGTCAGAAAGGATTCTAAAACGAAACAAAGAAAGCTACCGGACTAGATAATATTAAATCTGAAACTCTAATAAAATTCGTTGATTATATAACGGACCATTAACATTTATCATAAACAAGTCGATCGAACCAGGAATTTTTCCAGATGCCCTTAAACACTCTGTAATAAAACCGTTATATAAAACGGGAGAAAAAAAAGGACCAACCAATTACAGACCTCCCTTTAATAAGCCATCTAAAATTTTTGAAAAATTCTCAAAATGAGAATAGATAATTATATCAAAAAATAAAAGATAATTTGGATAACCAGATGGATTCCCCCAAAAACCAAATCAACACAGGATGCGATGATCCACTTAACAAAAGATCCCCACGAAGCGATGGACAAAGGAGAAACTTCACTATGTGTTTTTTGTTGATTTGGCGAAGGCCTTCGACACGGTGTGTCACCATAAATTACTGAAAGTATTGGAAAATATAGGTTTTAGAGATGGGCCATTGAAACTTCACCAGTTATCTATCTAACAGGAAACAAAGGGTGAAAATCAATAACTATATAGCCCCGGGACCATATTATTGAGTATAGAGTGCCCCAAGGAACTGTCCTTGGCCGATCCTATTCAATATTTATATAAATGATCTCTTCAATATTGGTGTGGGCGAATATCATCAGCTTTGCGAGACGACACAGCACTTTTATAAAAACCTGAAAACTAGAGTTCAAAGAGATTTGGAACCCTATTACATTGGTTTAAAAAAATAAATCACTGACGATTAATTTTTTCCAAAACTCACTTATTCCAATCGCAATATATAATAATAACTTACCAACATATAATAAAATTATGATTAACATCAACGAAAACATCATTGAAATTGGAAAAGAAAGAGGATATAAAATACCTAGGTCTAATCATAGATCAAAAACTTCAGATGGATAAACACGCTGGAATATGTTACCAAAAAATAAGATCATTAATAACTAAATTTAATTTTTTACAAAAATTGTTCAACTTACCACAAAATGAAAATACTGTACACCAGTCTAGCCCAAACACATAAACTATGGTTACTTGTTTGGGGGGGAATAACAAACAATTATATTAAAATCTCGAAGTTACCCAAAAATGGTTTATGAAAAAAAATGTTTGAAAAGATTACAGGTTTCCAACAAAAACAACTTTTCAAAGAATCGAAACTGCTCACAATCAGTTATACTTTTGAACCTTGCATGTTACCATCATAAACACAAATATGAGTCCCAAATTGACCATCCATACAACAATTTGACTAAAAAAATCAAACTACAAAATGCCAAAGGTTGGAACTACAAAACCAAAGATTTCTCTTTTTCCTGAGCCCTTTAATTTTACAGGGAAAATCCCAAATGAAATAAAAAAAATCAATAGTTCTGGCATTTTCAAAAAAAATAAAAAAAAATGGCTCTTTTTAAATTTTGCTCCAACCAGGTTCCCTTTAAAAATTTCAGAGGAAAAACATAAATCAAACCCATACAACAAAAAATATATATTCTATAAAAAACCGGTCATGTATTCCATTGGACATAAATCACGAAATAATTTCAATTTATCCGGGCCCAAAACCCAAAAAAGCTCTTATTAAAAAAAGAAAACCAAAACAATAAAAAGGCAGAAACATTTTATTTTTTATTTTTTTTTATTTTATTTTTAAACCGTAATAAAAAAACTGAATATATTTTTCAAGAATTACCTTTCCCTTCACATTTAACATTATCCCATTATATTTTTTTAGTTTAAAAAATATATCATAAAAAGATACCCACGGAAAAGGGTTTCCCTTTTTGGGTTTTTCCATTATTTTCCATAATTTGAATGATTGCACGATTCCCAAAGTTTTATTGTATTTGAGCAAATAAAAAATTTTTATTATTATTATAATTGAGGTTAATTGGAGAAATTTTGGGCCGGATTTTTTGAGGCAATTTTTTTTGTTTTTTTTAAAAACTTGCGTTGGATATCTTCTATCAGAAAAATTTTTTCTGGGTTTTTAACCCTTCCAAAGTTTTGGAAACTGACGGAATCCCGCCGATTGTTCTCAAAAAAATGTGCCCCCCGAAATAAAAAACCTGTTCTTTGCAAGTTGTTCCCAAACCCCTTTTACAATTTGGGGGTTTCCGTCCAATTGGAAAATTGAAAGTACAGCCAGTCCCTAAAAAAAGGGAAAAAAGGGCCCTACCCGAACTACAGACCTATCCCTTTCCCATCTATTATTTCAAAGGTCATGGAAAAAAAACCATCAACATCGAGCTCATGAAATATCTGGGGGATTCAGGGAAATTTTCAACGATAGGCAAATGGTTCCCCCCATCAAAAGATCAACTGGTGACCCTTTCCCAAAAAACGTCTCACATATATGGCGGGTATCTATTGAAAAATATGGAGAAACTTTAGCTGTGGCATTAGAATCTCCCAAAGGGGTTCGATCGAGTTTGGACCAGGGACTCCTCGCCAAGCTTCCGTCTTTGGGTTGCCCCCCCAGCTGTGTTCTCTGCTTGATGTTTTCTCTCAAACAGGTTTTCCATGCAGTGGTCGATGGAGTTTCATCGACACTCCCACTCATAAAAAGCTGGGGTTCCCCAAGGA
>JAFIRS010008375.1:0-17656 GCA_018342105.1 Gonioctena quinquepunctata
AAAAAATGTCAATTCCAAACATGAATTATTATAAAAAAAAAGAAAATGATCTTCAATAAAAGAAAAAAGTTATATAATTATATATATTGTTCAATCTGAAACAGAAACGATAAATTGAATAGGGAAATTTAACTTTAATTTTTTTTTTTTATGTCTCTGGTTCCCACGAAAAGGGATATCCTGTAATGTTCAGAAATCCGGGAACCAAGGAAAGAAGGTAGGAGTTGGTGTTCTTCTTAAATTTCTGGAGGTTGTATGCCCTCGGGGAACACCTCCCTAGGGTAATAGTTCCAAAGCCTCGTTTCGTTGGATGAACGAGTCTTTGAAAGTGATGTTCTGCAGGTCTCCAAAGTGACCAGAAGGGGTGTGATGACTGAACTTGACGGGTTAATCTCGAAGAGACTGCAAAGAGGAACGATTGTTGATATTTCGAAGAGCATCGCCCATGAAAATATCTATAAAATAGAGACAAATCGCCAACTTTTCTACGGTGTTCCAGACAAGTGAGCGAGTTTGTTAGCAGGCTCGACGAGACGAATTGCCCTTTTGGACAGAATATGTAGGTGCCTCCAAATATGGGAACAGTATTCCAGGACAGGTCGGATCTGTGCCTTATAGATCATAAGCAGCTGAGTGGGGTGAAATAGCTCTTTGGCACGAAACAAAACCAAGTTTTTGGGATGCACTTTGGCAATGGACCTCACGTGATTTTCCCAGGAAAGGTTATTGCTGATAGTAATACCAAGCATCGATATGGATGACTTCAGTGGTATGGTTACTCCTGACAAAGTAATGTTAGGCACAGGAGATCGGCTTTTCTAGAGAAAAGACATGCTTGTGTTTTGTTTGCATTGAATTCTACCGTTATTAGATCCCCACTCGAGAATTGTTCTAAGTCCATATTTATATTATTAACATTTCTTCCTCGTTCATTTCTGGTTTCACGGGCTGATATAGGGCCCTGGAAGAGAAAGCGGTATGGAGGGTACTATCATCGGCAAAGCTGTACTGGACATGAAGTTGCTTTCACAGGTCGTTGATGTGAAGTAGAAATAGTGTTGGTGCGAGAATAGATCCCGGGAACACCAGCATTTATGAGTAGAGTGTCAGATGAAACTCCATCGACCACTACATGGAGAGACCTGTTTGAGAGAAAACAGCAAGCAGAGAACACAGCTGAGGGGAAAGCCATAAGACGGAAGTTTTGGAGGAGTCCCTGGTGCCAAACTCGATCGAACGCCTTGGAGACATAAATGCCCAGCAAAGTTTCTCCATACTTTCAATAGATAGCCGCTATATATGTGAGACGTAAGCGAGCAGGTCACCAGTTGATCCTGATGGCGGAAGCCATATTGCCTATCGTTGAAAACCTGAGTCTTCCAGATATTTCATGAGCTCAATGTTGATGGCTTTTCCATGACCTTTGGGAAATAATAGATAGCAGTGCGATAGGTCTGAGTTGCTAGGTAGGGCCTTTTGCCTTTTTTAGGGACTGGCTGTACTCTTGCAATTTTTTCCAATTGGACGGAAATATTCCAAATTGTAAGAGTGGTTGAACAACTTGTATAGAACAGGTGTTAGTTCGGGGCATATTTCTTGAGAACAATCGGCGGATTCCGTCAGATCCACAGGCTTTGTTGGTGTTGAGACCCAGCAAAATCTTCTGATAGTACGTTGGCGAAAGGTGATCTCGGGCATGTGACTGTCAATAGGTGTAATGTTCGGGGGTTGTTTTCCCGATGAATCCAGAGTGGAATTTCCAGCAAATAGGTGCGCAAAGATATTGGCTTTTTCCTGGGCAGTCGTTGCTAGTGTTCCATCTTCTTTGGTTAGAGGTGGAAATGAGCTGGAAGTGAAGTTTCTTCCCACAGCTTTGGCGAAAGACCAAAATAAACGGGATCCGTTAGGACATTCAGCAAGTTTTGATCTTATTTTGACATTGTGGGCATCTTTTGAGCATTCTATTGTCTCTTTGCATATGCCTCTAGCCTCGACATATGCTGCTCTGGTCTCAGGGCCCGGATTTTTAGCTCATCGATGGTATGTCTGCCTGTTTGGAAGCCACAGCTCTAGAGCAGTTTCTGTTAAACCAGGTCTTATCGGATGATGTTCTTTTTCGGTATTCGGTATGTAAGTTTGCATCCCCAACATGATGATTTCAGAAAATGTCTCAGCACATCGTGTTGGATCTACTGAAGAGAAACAAACTCTCTTCCATGGAAACGCTGAGAAAAACATACGAAGACCTTCCCAGTCGGCCGAATTGTAATGCCACATGAGACGGGGTGGTATTGTGCAGCTCGATGGTAAATGGAAAGAGCATGTTGTGGAGATGAGGGTGTGATCAGAGTTTCCAAGTGGGGCACAAACTTCTATTCTATACGGGTCAGGATTGGTGGTGAGGAAAATAATACAACTATAAACTCACATCGAAATGATCCTCACAACAGTTACGATTTGTTACACTGGAAAGAGGTTCCCTTTTCATTATTTGGTACCACTTACGCCGTTTTTTGTCGTGTCTGGGCACAGAAAAAAACAATTTACTAGGACTACTAGAGGACGTATCATTGCACATTGGAACAATGCAATATTTGTGAATTCCTTTGGTTCTGCCTTCCATGATATCACTACAGTCATCCAGCAAAAACAAACACAAGCTAATTAAATATCCAGAACGTTTAGAGCGATATCGAAGAGCCTGATACTGATATACTCTAATATTCTAAATGACAACTTAATGACAACAATAACACATACGAGTCATCTGACGTCACAAGATGGCCGCAAAGGAGCGCGCGCGTTTACATGTGAATTTGAATCCCAGTTCATGTTTTAATTTATTACTGAGTGAAATATTCGTAATGAATTTCATCAATTGTACAGGAATGAATGATGTACGATGTAGAATAACATATATTTTTTTCGGAAGATATGCAAGTTGCTACAAGTTATGGTTATTAGTCTAGTCCACAAGTTCAAAAACGTGAAAAATAGAGATAAAGGTCCTAAAAATATGAGCGATGGCTCATTCGATTCGGAATCACCTCTAGAAAAATGTTTTTGAAGGATTTTGGTGCAGGGTAAAAAATTGCAATTGTTATTAACAAAATAAGATGAAAAAAAATAATACATTTCTGTTTTGTTAATAACTTGAAAAAATAACATTTAAGCAATTTTGAAAAAAGCTCGTTAAAGAAGAGGAAATTTCAATAAAAATTAACGCCGAACTCTATCTCCATTATTTATAATTTTAATTAGACGTTGAAATAGGTCGCGCGGTGTTAGCATGCGCGCGCGCCGCTAAAGAAAGTTCAGCATAACAAAATAATTTTTTATAACATAAAATGTGATTTTAAAAATTTGAAAAATTCTAGCATCTTCTTAACACTTGAAAGAATCGAGCTCGAAGAAAAAAAGTTTAATCATAATTTTTCAAAAAGTTATTCAATTGTTAACTAACAAATTTTTTCCCAATCTCCATTGGCATAAACAATGGAATGAAAGGTATAAATAATTGTCCTATAAATTTTAAACTTCGTGGAGCCCTTTTGATATATGTACTTTATAAGATCCTGCGGTTAATTTTCATTAAAGTTAATTAATTTGTTAATTATGATTTTTTTAAAACTATTGATAAATTAAAAATCTAAAAAATGTTGATAACATTTTTTTTTCAATTAATATTTACTATGCCTGTTTTCAATTAAAATAGCAGTAATTAACATAGGTTATGAATTTTTTACGTAATTTGTTTATAAAATTGTTATAAACAAATAGAGAAATTCAATATTTTTAAAATTTTTTTTTAGCTAATTTGTTTTTACAAAAAATTATGATTAAAAAAAAAAAAAATTTCTTAATTTTAATTTTAAATTGTTTAAAAATGATTTTTTTATATTTCGATTGTTTAAATAATTAGTTAAGAAAAAATTTTTCTTTTAAAAATCATAATTTACACTTTTAAATAGTTTAGCAAAAAAAAATTTTTTTTTATTAATTATTTAATTGTTTATTAGTTTAACAATTTGTTATAAACAAATATCGACCAATTTTTTTTTCTGAAGCAGAAAAAAATTATAAAAATAGCTATATATAATTAAGTGCAAAAAAAATTTTTTTTATTTATTATAATACTTTTTAATATCATACGATACGGTAATTATAGCGCCTACTTGATTTGTCAATTAAAAAACTATTAAACTATTAGAGATACGATAAAGGATATTCAGGTCTTTTTTATAAAGGATGAATTTCTCTTTCAGATAAATTTTAGATCAAGTTTGTATCTATTGTTTATTAGCTATTAATGCATTTGTTTATAAAAATTCTGTATTTTTTTTAACTTTTTCGTATCTTTTGTGATCTCTAACTTGTTAAATTATACAGATACAGCAAAAAACCTTAAAACAATTTTGTTAAGGGATAAATTGCCTAACAAATTATTAATTTATCATATTTTTATTGCTAATTGTTTAAATAATATATCTGTTTTTTCTATATTCTTATGACACTATGATCGAATTTTCGTAAATTTTTGTTTTTTCGTCGTGGCATTTTATTTTTCTGTTCTAAAAATTATGTTTTTAGAATGTACTATTCCGGTTTGGAGCGTTATCTTTAGTGAGCAGCTGCTTCGTTCGAAGGTCGATTCTTTTGTTAGATTTCTTTTACCTGATCCCTTATACCTGATACAGCTGACGACGTGGCTCATAGTCTGTCTAACGTTGATGAGCCAAGTACTTCACAAATTTCTCCTTTGAAAAAAAGAAGAAAACGTCAAATATAAAACAAAAACCGTATAAACAATTTGCGATACTGTAAAGGATAAAAATAAAGAAAATAAATGTAATCGAATAAATTTTATTATTATTCAAGCACCTTAATTCATTATTATAAAAAATCTTATATGCTTTGACCGAAAAAAAGTTATTTTTCGAATAGATTAATAAAATAGTATAAAATAAAAACAAGAAATTTGGAATGAAAATAAAAAAAAATAAGTAGAATCTTGACGAAAAGTCTTTTAAACTGTTTAGTATATAACGGAAACAATTTAAAATAATATAAACAAAAAGAATTTTGATTTTTTACATGACAATATAGAATACATTTATATTCAACGGAACTACAGTCAAATGAACACCAAACACAGTAAGTATATTATTTAAACAATTAGCAATAAAAATATGATAAATTAATAATTTGTTAGGCAATTTTTCCCTTAACAAAATTGTTTTAAGGTTTTTTGCTGTATCTGTATAATTTAACAAGTTAAAGATCACAAAAGATACGAAAAAGTAAAAAAATACAGAATTTTTATAAACAAATGCATTAATAGCTAATAAACAATAGATACAAACTTGATCTAAAATTTATCTGAAAGAGAAATTCATCCTTTATGAAAAAGACCGGAATATCCTTTATCGTATCTCTAATAGTTTAAAAGATATATCAATTTTTTAATTGACAAATCAAGTAGGCGCTATAATTACCGTATCGTATGATATTAAAAAGTATTATAATAAATAAAAAAATTTTTTTTTGCACTTTATTATATATAGCTATTTTTATAATTTTTTTCTGCTTCAGAAAAAAAATATAACGTTGGTCGATATTTGTTTATAACAAATTGTTAAACTAATAAACAATTAAATAATTAATAAAAAAAAATTTTTTTTTCTAACTATTTAAAATTTTTTTTTAATCATAATTTTTTGTAAACAACAAAATAGCAAAAAAAAATTTTAAAAAAATATTGAATTTTTCTATTTGTTTATAACAATTTTATAAACAAATTACGTAAAAAATTCATAACCTATGTTAATTACTGCTATTGTTCAATGTGAAAACAGGCATAGCTAAATATTAATTGAAAAAAAAAAATTATCAACATTTTTTTGATTTTTAATTTTTCAATAGTTATAAAAAATCATAATTAAAAAATTAATTAACTTTAATGAAAATTAACCGCAGGATCTTATAAAGTACATATATCAAAAGGGCTCCACGAAGTTTAAAATTTATAGGCCAATTATTTATACCTTTCATTCCATTGTTTATGCCAATGGAGATTGGGAAAAAATTTGTTAGTTAACAATTGAATAACTTTTTGAAAAATGATGATAAAACTTTTTTTCAAGTGTTAAGAAGATACTAGAATTTTTTCAAATTTTTAAAATCACATTTTATGTTATAAAAAAATTATTTTTATTGCTGAACTCTCTTTAGCGGCAGCGCGCGCATGCTGTAACAGCCGCGCGGAGCCCTATTTTCAACGTCTAATCAAAATTATAAATAATGGAGATAGAGTTCCGGGAGTTGGGACTTTTTTATTTTTTCAAGTTATTAACAAAAAACGAAATATCATTTTTTTTTCATCTTATTTTGTTAATAACAATTGCAATTTTTACCCTGCACCAAAATCCTTCAAAAACATTTTTCTAGAGGTGATTCCGAATCGAATGAGCCATCGCTCATATTTTTAGGACCTTTATCTCTATTTTTCACGTTTTTGAACTTGTGGACTAGACTATATGAGTGAAAACATTAAATATAAGTAATAACATCATTTTTGGCAAATGTTTACTGATTTTTACAAAGGTAATGGCCAAACGATGAAGAATTTTCGACCAAAATTACCCATAGAATACACCTGTAGTCTCAAATAAATTGGGGCGCCGCCTCGAAGACACTAAAGAATAAAATCTGTAATTTCTGACACATTTTCGCTTTCATCTCGGTTAATACTGGACGGACGTTCAACAATTTTTTCCATCAAAACGATCTGAGTAACCCATAGTCTCAAATCAAATTGGGACACCGTCCGGAAGATAACAGAAAATAGAAGCTGTCATTTTTGACATATTTTCGCTTATATCTCGGTTAATACTGGACGAACGTTGAACATATTTCCACCAAAACAATCTAAATAACCTATAGAATGCACCTATACTTTTAAATCAATTTGGGGCGCCGAAATTTTTTGTCCCCGGTTTTAAATCTGAATATGTCAAAGTTAATATTGGACGAACTGAAATATTTTTTTCATCAAATCATTTGAAATAACCAACAGAATGCACCTATAGTCTCGAAACAATTTGGGACACCGTCTGAAAGATAGGAAATGGATAAAACTGTCATTTTTGACATATTTTCGCTATTGTCTCGGTTAATACTGGACGAACGTTAACAATTTTTTCACCAAAACGATCTGAGTAACCCAAAAAATATACCCAAAGTCTCAAATCAATTTGGGGCACCCCGGAAAAAAAAAAATTTTTAACAATTTAAAAAAAAACCTATAGAATGCACATATACTTTTAAATCAATTTGGGGCGCCGAAATTTTTTGTCCCCGGTTTTAAATCTGAATATGTCAAAGTTAATATTGGACGAACTGAAATATTTTTTTCATCAAATCATTTGAAATAACCAACAGAATGCACCTATAGTCTCAAAACAATTTGGGACACCGTCTGAAAGATAGGAAAAGGATAAAACTGTCATTTTTGACATATTTTCACTATTGTCTCGGTTAATACTGGACGAACTGATTTGTTGAAAATATAAACAGGATGTTCATAAAATCAGATGTGGAATCATCTGCGACTGAAAGATAAACTTTAGTCACTATCTTTCATCGTCAAGATAACCTCTTGTGGGGTATTCATGTTGAAAAGGGAAACATTCTCAATTGAATATTGATAGAAAGATTTTTCTGTGAATTGAAAAATCCGCGATTAAAATGAAGTTATTTTTTGTGAATGTCTAACAGAAAACAACTACTTCCCCGGCTAAAGCCACGCTGGACATTGAACTACATCTGATAGATATTCTGAAAAGGCTCTAACTCAAAAGAAAAATCTTTCTATCAATATTCAATTGAGAATGTTTCCCTTTTCAACTGGACGAACGTTAACAATTTTTTCACCAAAACGATCTGAGTAACCCAAAAAATATACCTAAAGTCTCAAATAAATTTGGGGCACCGTCCGGAAGACAGCAGAAAATAGAAGCTATCATTTTTGACATATTTTCGCTTATATCTCGGTTAATAAAACTGGACGAACTTAAAAAATATTTTCACCAAAACAATATACTCCCAAATCAATTTGGGGCGCCGAAATTTTTTGTCCATGGTTTTAAATCTGAATATGTCAAAGTTAATATTGGACGAAATAAAATATGTCAAAAATGGCAGCTACTATTTTCTCCTGCCTTCCGGACGGTGCCCCAAATTGATTTGAGACTATGGGTATATTCTATGGTTACTCAGAATCGTTTTGGGAAAAATTGAAACGTTCGTCCAGTATTAACCGAGATAAAGCGAAAAGGTCAAAAATTTTTTTTTGTGTATTATATGGGTAACTGATATCATTTTGAAAGATAAGTGCCATGTGAAGTGGAATGAATAGAAAAATCGAATTAAACGGTTTTCTTCACATAAATCTTGCTGGTTGACTACTCCGTACTGATGAAGGCCAAGAAGCCTGAAACCGGTATGCGGATTGTTAGGTGAACACGACATATATTGAACATAATCGAGCTTATCAGAAAGAAACATTTGCATTCAATGTCCATTGATATTATATGGAAGTATGCATGGATTTTCAGGTGAATATCATTCAACGTTCTGCGTGGTATTTGCCAGGAAAGTAGGTGTTTTTCACCTGAGATCTACCATTTTCTGGTTCAATTTTATATTGAATCCTTTATGTGAAGAAAACCGTTTAATTCGATTTTTCTATTCATTCCACTTCACATGGCACTTATCTTTCACTATATGCTAGACGGGCTTGCCAATTCCTACTGAGAAGGAATCTTTATTCAGAAACCTATCGAGGTGGGAGATTTTCGGAGTGTTTCTTTCTGTCACTAGGTACCGCCAGTTAAAGTTTATCTTTTCCGGCGTACCTATAGGTGTTACAAGCTCGATGATGGTTTGTTTACGTTGTGTCTCACTTCAGCCAGAGTTCTTTGGACCTTTGGCTGGTTGACTACTCCGTACTGATGAGGGCCAAGAAGCCTGAAACCGGTATGCGGATTGTTAGGTGAACACGACATAAATTAAACATAATCGAGCTTATCAGAAAGAAACATTTGCATTCAATGTCCATTGATATTATATGGAAGTATGCATGGATTTTCAGGTGAATATCATTCAACGTTCTGCGTGGTATTTGCCAGGAAAGTAGTTGTTTTTCACCTGAGATCTACCATTTTCTGGTTCAATTTTATATTGAATCCTTTATGTGAAGAAAAACCGTTTAATTCGATTTTTCTATTCATTCCACTTCACATGGCACTTATCTTTCACTATATGCTAGACGGGCTTGCCACTCCTACTGAGAAGGAATCTTTTATTCAGGAATCTATCGAGGTGGGAGATTTTCGGAGTGTTTCTTTCTGTCACTAGGTACCGCCAGTTAAAGTTTATCTTTTCCGGCGTACCTATAGGTGTTACAAGCTCGATGACGGTTTGTTTACGTTGTGTCTCACTTCAGCCAGAGTTCTTTGGACCTTTGGCTGGTTGACTACTCCGTACTGATGAGGGCCAAGAAGCCTGAAACCGGTATGCGGATTGTTAGGTGAACACGACATAAATCAAACATAATCGAGCCTATCAGAAAGAAACATTTGCATTCAATGTCCATTGATATTATAAGGAAGTATGCATGGATTTTCAGGTGAATATCATTCAACGTTCTGCGTGGTATTTGCCAGGAAAGTAGTTGTTTTTCACCTGAGATCTACCATTTTCTGGTTCAATTTTATATTGAATCCTTAATGTGGAGAAAACCGTTTAATTCGATTTTTCTATTCATTCCACTTCACATGGCACTTACCCTTCACTATATGCTGACGGGCTTGCCACTCTACTGAGAAGGAATCTTTATTCAGAAACCTATCGAGGTGGAGATTTTCGAGTGTTTCTTTCTGTCACTAGGTACCGCCAGTTAAAGTTTATCTTTCCGGCGTACCTATAGGTGTTACAAGCTCGATGATGGTTTGTTTACGTTGTGTCTCACTTCAGCCAGAGTTCTTTGGACCTTTGGCTGGTTGACTACTCCGTACTGATGAGGGCCAAGAAGCCTGAAACCGGTATGCGGATTGTTAGGTGAACACGACATAAATTAAACATAATCGAGCTTATCAGAAAGAAACATTTGCATTCAATGTCCATTGATATTATATGGAAGTATGCATGGATTTTCAGGTGAATATCATTCAACGTTCTGCGAGGTATTTGCCAGGAAAGTAGTTGTTTTTCACCTGAGATCTACCATTTTCTGGTTCAATTTTATATTGAATCCTTTATGTGAAGAAAACCGTTTAATTCGATTTTTCTATTGATATCATTTTGGTCGAAAATTACTCATCTTTCGGCCATTACCTTTGGAAAAATATGCCAAAAATGATGTTATTATATTTAATGTTTTCACTCATAACCATAACACATAACCACGAAAGATATATCCGAATTGACTTCTAAGAATTAATCTATGAATCATGGTCGAAAATCATCAACAATCATTCATTATTCGGAAAAATATGCACAAATAAGCGTCAAAATCGCGGCTATGATATTTGGGAAACTTGGCAATGCTGCGCGTAAAATTTCCTCCATCCCAACTGCGACTGAAAACTGAAGGTAAACAAATCAGCCTTCAAACTAGACAGTTACAACCATTTGACGTCACACCAATAGAAGGCGTGTTTGCTATCACGTGATGACATCAACAAATTGTACAAATTTTGAGAGTGGATTTTGCAATATACCGGGTGTCCCAGTATACCTGTTCCAATGGATTATCTCAGCCATTTCGAAAGATAAAAATTTGAAAATTTCATGATTTCCAATTTGTTCAAGGAACCTTCAACTAAAAGAAACAAAAATTTCAAGTCAAACCGGAAGTGACTCTGACTTTTTCATTTAAAATAGCACCCTGTATATTTTTTGCAATTTTTTATTTCTACTCAAAATTATCTTTCCAACGATGTATCACACTTTGTATTTTACATTTGATTTGATGGAGAAAACGTCAATTGAAATTACAAATTGAAAGAATTGCAGTAGGCTATGATATTTTGTGTAATCTTCGTCCGTAGCATTTTTTCTTTTGAAGACAGTACGCTTTCTATGAAATGATCCACTTGTTACCAAATTCGAAGCCAAGCGTGTGAAATACATAGCGCTTGGCATTCGTCTATCAGGGTATTTCTCTCTGTATGCACGTAGGGCAGCCCGACGATTATTTTCGCATTTTCCATAAATCAGTATCATATCCAATTTCTCTTGATTAGTGAAGTTATCATCATTTTCACGGTTATTCAATCTTGAATGTTGGTTTCTCTGACACGCACACAACTATTGAGAATTATTAACTGTCAAAGTTATAAAGTTTCAAATGTTTTCATGGCACACTAAGGTTTTCATTTAAGAATTATCAATTCTTGCAGTTCTACTACAATTCTAATAATTTGAAATTTGACGTTCTCTTCATCATCTCGAATGCAAAATTGTTCATGAATTATCAATTGTTATTGAAGTCAAAATCAAGATTACACAAAATATCATAGCCTACTGCAATTCTTTCAATTTAAAATTTCAATTGACGTTTTCTCCATCAAATCAAATGTGAAATACAAAGTGTCGTTGGAAAGATAAATTTGAGTAGAAATAAAAAATTGCAAAAAATATATAGGGTGCTATTTGAAATGAAAAAAGTCAGAGTCACTTCCGATCAAACCGGAGGTGACTTTCAATTTTTGTTTTTCTCATTTGAAGGTTCCTTGAACGAATTGGGGATCATGAAATTTTCAAATTTTGATCTTTCGAAATGGCTGAGATAATCCATTGGAACAGGTATACTGGGACACCCGGTATATGAATTATATGAAACTTATTCTTTTATTGAAGACTCATTTGCTTTTTGGCTATTCATAATAAGTTCATGATTTGGAAATTGATATTTTTTGCAAATTGTCCATTGTCAGGGATAGTGAACGAAGATCCAAACGAAGTATGTTTCATTGTTGAAAATGTATTACTGAGGTTTCTTATTAACTTTTGATAAGAATTTATTTTTTGTTTTAGTTTATGAAAAATAAAGGCGATACCATATTCGTCTCGACAAAAATTATTTTGAATACAATCGGAAAATAGTTTATTAATCATGAATTTCTTTTTGGAGTATTTTTAAGTCGATCCCACTATTTGTGCCTGTAAGTTGAGTACCTCATTTGTTGACGCATGCGCAATAGAGTTGAAACGAGCTGGCTCACTGCGTCCGTGTCAGTAGACAGTGTGATGCTCTCTCACTCGCTTTTATGTACTTTTATAAGCTGGCAACCCCTATTTGCGGCCAGTTTTATAGAAAAAAATTAGCTTTCATTTGTATAGTAAAAAATTAGCTTTAATTTGATATATAATACATTAAAATAATTTATTGATTATGAATTTCTTTTTGGAGTATTTTCAAGTCGATCCCACTGCTTGTGCCTGTAAGTTGAGTACCTCATTTGTTGACGCATGCGCAATAGAGTTGAAACGAGCTGGCTCACTGCGTCCGTGTCAGTAGACAGTGTGATGCTCTCTCACTCGCTTTTATGTACTTTTATAAGCTGGCAACCCCTATTTGCGGCCAGTTTTATAGAAAAAAATTAGCTTTAATTTGTATAGTAAAAAATTAGCTTTAATTTGATATATAATACATTAAAATAATTTATTGATTATGAACTTCTTTTTGGAGTATTTTCAAGTCGATCCCACTGCTTGTGCCTGTAAGTTGAGTACGTCATTTGTTGACGCATGCGCAATAGAGTTGAAACGAGCTGGCTCACTGCGTCCTTGTCAGTAGACAGTGTGATGCGCTCTCACTCGCTTTTATGTACTTTTATAAGCTGGCAGCCCCTATTTGCGGCCAGTTTTATAGAAAAAAATTAGTTTTAATTTGCCTAGTAAAAAATTAGCTTTAATTTGATATATAATACATTAAAATAATTTATTGATTATGAATTTCTTTTTGGAGTATTTTCAAGTCGATCCCACTGCTTGGCCTGTAAGTTGAGTACCTTATTTGTTGACGCATGCGCAATAGAGTTGAAACGATCTGGCTCACTGCGTCCTTGTCAGTAGACAGTGTGATGCGCTCTCACTCGCTTTTATGTACTTTTATAAGCTGGCAACCCCTATTTGCGGCCAGTTTTATAGAAAAAAATTAGTTTTAATTTGTATAGTAAAAAATTAGATTTAATTCGATATATAATACATTAAAATAATTTATTGATTATGAATTTCTTTTTGGAGTATTTTCAAGTCGATCCCACTGCTTGGCCTGTAAGTTGAGTACCTTATTTGTTGACGCATGCGCAATAGAGTTGAAACGAGCTGGCTCACTGCGTCCGTGTCAGTAGACAGTGTGATGCTCTCTCACTCGCTTTTATGTACTTTTATAAGCTGGCAACCCCTATTTGCGGCCAGTTTTATAGAAAAAAATTAGCTTTAATTTGTATAGTAAAAAATTAGCTTTAATTTGATATATAATACATTAAAATAATTTATTGATTATGAACTTCTTTTTGGAGTATTTTCAAGTCGATCCCACTGCTTGTGCCTGTAAGTTGAGTACGTCATTTGTTGACGCATGCGCAATAGAGTTGAAACGAGCTGGCTCACTGCGTCCTTGTCAGTAGACAGTGTGATGCGCTCTCACTCGCTTTTATGTACTTTTATAAGCTGGCAGCCCCTATTTGCGGCCAGTTTTATAGAAAAAAATTAGTTTTAATTTGCCTAGTAAAAAATTAGCTTTAATTTGATATATAATACATTAAAATAATTTATTGATTATGAATTTCTTTTTGGAGTATTTTCAAGTCGATCCCACTGCTTGGCCTGTAAGTTGAGTACCTTATTTGTTGACGCATGCGCAATAGAGTTGAAACGAGCTGGCTCACTGCGTCCTTGTCAGTAGACAGTGTGATGCGCTCTCACTCGCTTTTATGTACTTTTATAAGCTGGCAACCCCTATTTGCGGCCAGTTTTAAAGAAAAAAATTAGTTTTAATTTGTATAGTAAAAAATTAGATTTGCTTCGATATATAATACATTAAAATAATTTATTGATTATGAATTTCTTTTTGGAGTATTTTCAAGTCGATCCCACTGCTTGGCCTGTAAGTTGAGTACCTTATTTGTTGACGCATGCGCAATAGAGTTGAAACGAGCTGGCTCACTGCGTTCTTGTCAATAGACAGTGTGATGCGCTCTCACTCGCTTTTATGTACTTTTATAAGCTGGCAACCCCTATTTGCGGCCAGTTTTATAGAAAAAAATTAGCTTTAATTCGCATAGAAAAAAATGAGCTTTAATTTGATATATAATACATTCAAATACGTAATGAGTGTAGAAGTTCAACAAATTGGTACCTGTTTATACCTGATTGCCAAGAGGTTGCGGCCAAGTGAGAAACGGCAACCCATACTTTTCAATTTCTCTATACAGCGCGGTCCATAAGTATGGAATAAATTCATTTTTAGCGTTATTATGTATTTGTTTAAGAAAACCTGAAACAGATCGATTTCTATTGTCGATTTGACAATTTACAGTATTAAAATATTACCCCCATCTTGCACCCCCTCTGAATTATGAGCGCCCCCTCGAAATTTTTTAACGAGAAGGGGGGTCGTGTGGCACCTTGTTCGAAAGGGATTTTCATTCTGTGTTCAGCAATATTTATTTTTTCAAATTTGGTTCAATCATAACTATGAATTTTTTTTTATACTTTACGTAGAATGAAGGAAATAATGTCATATAATGTTTAGGAAGTATTTTTCAATTTATTTTACAATTAAATGAAATGTCCAAAATGACCACCATTCACTTCTTGACAATAAGCAAGTCGATCTTGGAATTCTCGTACAACATTTTGTAGGACCTCAGGGGTTATGTTGTTAATTTCTTCCGTTATCCTAACTTTTAAATCTGCAATATTTTCTGATCTATTGAAATATACTTTTGTTTTAAATGACCCCATAAGAAGAAATCCAGAGGAGTCAAATCGGGGGATCTAGGCGGCCATTCAATCGTTCCACGTCTTCCAATCCACCTATTGGGAAATACTTTGTTCAAATAATCTCTAACAATATTCAAATATCCCAATTATTTAATTTTCTTATTGTTAAAAACTACAAGAAAATTCATAATTTTTACTCCCATTGTTCAAATAATTGTTATGAACAAATGTATAGTTTATGAGAAAAATATTTTGTTGTTGGAATCTAATCATTGATTGATTTAGAAAAATCGTTTCTTGAAAAAAAATTGCTTAAAAACGTATTTGTTAATCAATTTTTTTTTCTGCTAAATATTGATATCCAGGAACCGTTTTTTAAAATCATTATTTCTATTGCTCTTTCATATACTGGAAAAAAAATCTTTTATTTTATATTTCAAGTATTTTCGTGTTCTTGAGCTCAAGCTTCGTGTTAAAAACTCAATTCATTTATTGTTTAACGGAAAAATAGGTACTTGAAGTGTTTATTTCAATTACAATAATCAAAAAATGAAACAACGTCGAACTTAGGAACACGAAAATAATTCAAAATTATACATATTTTTTTTTGTGAAAAAATATTCCGCGGAAATCTATTTGTTCATAAAAATTGTTTATTGAATAAACAAATAAAAAATTAATCACTTTTTGTCAAAATATGAAAGACCAATTGAAATCATGATTTGAAGAGAAGGAACGGAAAATATTAATATCAAGAAGCAAAAAAAGTTAACTAACAAATGCGTTTTTAAGTAATAACAATTTTTTTTTATACACGATTTTCCTCTTGAAAATCTTTATTTTCATCAATGATCAGATCAGAGAAAAACTCATGAATCATAAACAATTATTCAAACAATGGGAGTAAAAATTTAAAAACACTGGTAGAAATCGTCACGTAATATCAAGCAATACTATACCTATATATCCTTTTTCCAAACTCCTCTGCTACAGTAAAAGTTATTTTATTCCTGATAATACTATTCGTTATATTATAACAAATTGACGTGCCACTTATTCAATATAAACCATTAATCCAACTTCGGCATACAAATAACATAAGAAGTTATGCCCAAAAAAAGGTTATGATTGTTATGCGTTGGAGCTCCGTCTTGTTGGTACCAAATTGATCTATCTATTGCATTTGGATCATTAACATCAGGAAAAAGTATTTTCAATGTAGGCTGTAAAAAGTTCATCAAACAATCTAGATAAACCTCGCCATTAACTGTGCCTTAAAAAAAAGGACCAATAATTTTGTTGTTAATGATAACAGCCCAAACGTTCACTTTTTAGGATATTGTGTGTGAGCCCCACACATCCAATGAAGATTTGCTTTGCTCCAATATCTACAGTTTTATCTATTAACCGTTCCATTTAATTGAAAATCTGCTTCCATTCTGTCCATCACCAGTTCACAGAATTGTTGCCTTCTCTCAGGATCATCCTCATTTAACTCCTTAACCAACTGAACTTTATAAGGATGGTATTTTTCTTCAATATCGATGATTTACTTACACCACTGTTGTCTACTTGTCATATGCGGATTTTCCTCAATTGCTAACAGTACATCTAACTTTTTTTACTCATCCAATTTGAATAGTTTTTACATGTCCAGTTTCACGAAATTTTGTTTCTATTTTGCTAACTGTAGACTGCGAGACGTGTTGACCAGGGTATTTCTTATTAAACATTTCACAAACTTCCTTTTGAGTTCTTGTTTTATTACCGCATCCAATCAGTTCAATCAAATACACACACAAATATTTTTCAATACACTGACGTGTGTCAGCAACTTCTAAATATCAAAATAACAGTAGTCTACTAGATTGACATTACATTATTTATGTGGGTTTTGTGAATAATTTTTTGGTGTTTTGAACGACTTTTTCCTGACATTTAGCAAAACAGATAAGAAAATACCTGATTACTTTTTATGGGGTTATTTAAAATCAAAAGTATATTTCAATAGACCAGACAATATTTCAGATTTAAAAGTAAGGATAACGCAAGAAACATAATCCCTGAGGTCCTACAAAATGTTGTACTAGAATTCCAAGATCGACTTGCTTATTTTCAAAAAGTGAATGGTGGTCATTTTGAACATTTAATTTAATTGTTAAATAAATTGAAACATTGTTCCTAAACACTAAGTGACATTATTTCCTTTCCATTCTACGTAAAGTATCAAAATTTTACATTTTCAAAATGAATTTTCTCAGTTATGATTGCACCAAATTTGAAAAACTTAATATTGCTGAACAGAGAATGAAAATCCCTTTCGAACAAGGTACCACACGACCCCCCTTCTCATTTAAATTTTTTGAGGGGGTGCTCCTAATTCAGAGGGGGTGCAAAAATCAATTAATTGAATTAAATTTCAATTGGAAGCACTTGTGGTCATTATCTGATAGGCAACCCGGCATGAACGTATACTTATATCGATAATTTTCTCAAAAAATACTTTTGGTTTCACTGACAGATAGGGGTAGTAATCACGCAGTCGGATCTTGGTCTAATATGACCAGTATATAATTTTCGGCTTCAAACCCCATGTTTTCCCAAAACTCGGGACTTAAATTGCCCCTGTAGCCTCCATGTC
>JAFIRS010008376.1:0-17623 GCA_018342105.1 Gonioctena quinquepunctata
TGAGAGGATGGAATGATATACAAAGTAATGAAATAAACTAACCAGAACAACGAAAATAATTTATATTACAACAAATAGTAACAGTAGATAATCATATTATTTGACTGGTAATAGTTGAAGTAAGGTGGGTAAGTAAGTATTTTTGGAAGTAATCAAAAAACAAGTAGGTAGTAATTGGTAGATTTTAGCCACAAAAAATTGAAAAATAAAAACTTTTAACAAAAAATTAAACCTACGAAATACGGAACTGAAAAGTAAAAAATAAAAACTTTTTAACAAAAAATTAAACCTGACGAAAATCAACTGAAAAGCAAAATAAAATAACCTTTTAGTCTAATGATAATTGAGCCCTAAATAATGTAAGTAACTGATTTTGAGTCGGCGCCGACTCAAAATCAGTTACCTACATTAGTTTTGGCCAAACAAACTAGCAATTGAATTAGGTGAAGGTAAAATGATGGCAGCGAGATGCACGGCTGCGTTTTGATGACTTCTTTCATAGATAATGATTTCGATAATTGTTTGTTTGGCGCCGACTCAAAATCAGTTACCTACATTAGTTTAGGAGCTCAATTATCATTTAGACTAAGAAGGTTTATTTTATTTTTTGCTTTTCAGTTGATTTTTTCGTCGGTTTAATTTTTTGTTAAAAAGTTCTTATTATTTGAACCACTGCGCATATGGTCTATTTGGAAGTGGTACAAAATGTGGACCATTGTCCTTGAAAGAGTCAATAGAGAGTTTGATAGATTAAAGGGATTTTTTTTTATTTTCCACTTCTGTGTTGTGTTCGAATACTTCAATAGACGATAAAATGTAAAAAATCCTTTTGCACCTGGATGCTTTGACTATTTGTGATTTGCATATCCAATGTCCAAATTTAATTTCTCACATGAACTGGAGAGGTAAAAAGCCTAAAATGTCTATCAAATGGGCGTTTTTGTTAGCACGGTAGAGTCAAAAGTAGGGCTAGGATTTTTTATTCAATTCGTATATCGAAAATTGTCAATGAAACAACTGATTGTCACATTTTTCACTAAGTGTATTACCTTCATTTTCATCATTCAAAAGGTCGTTAATGTAAATATTTAATAGCAATGGACCTAAAACTCTTCCCTGAGGTATACTGTAGATTGAAGTTATTTTGTACTGTTTCATATTTCAATTGCAGTATGGACTGTTTTTTGATAACTTTTGCAGATACACTGCAAATTTTTTGAAGGGATTTATCTCCTCCTGGAAGTAAAAAATGTCCAAGTAAAGCAGATTACGTTTTGATATTGTGGATAAGAAAATATACTGAGACAATTTACAATTTATCACTTGAATATGACGATGACGATTCTGAAATCACTTCTGTTTCAAAAAGTAAAGAAACCCCAATAATAGAAAATACTATTCCTAGAGCTTCCCAATCACCATTACATGTTAGTTGTATAACCTATATCCTTTTACCCATTTTATCTATGTACTGTACACAGCTCACAAATCTGCTTTTTTATAATTTTATTCTGAATCATAATGAACATTTTAACTTTATTATATGTATATGCGTGTATAGGTGTGTGACTAATTGTTTTGTATGTTTTGTTTTATTTACTTTTACATATTACTGTTATTCATTATTTAAAAAGTTCATACTTCTGCTTAGATATCATTTTCATACCATTTTTTTATTGTTTGAATAATTGTGAAACAAGTGCTTCAGCACTTATCACTCTTCTTTCTTTACTCACGATATTTTTGAGCACATATTCTTGTATATTTAATCTAACTTACGTGAATAAAGCTTATTATTATTATTAAAGCTTATTATTATATACACGGTGACCCAGGGGTCTTCCATAACTTTTTTTCTATCCAAGCTATCGACTTGATTTTTTTACAAGCTTTTAATTAGTTTCACCTGTCCCGATGTCTGTCTGTAATCAAATCTTGCAAGTTAAATTTGACCCGCTTCTACTTGCTCGATTAACGTGAAATTTTGCAGGTGTTCATAGTTTGCGTGCTATTAATGCATTTCCTGGCTGAACTGAATTAGTTTATTTTCGTCAGAGCTGAACCAAATTTTGGAATCAGACCAAAGTTGACACGAGAAAAAGGATGATGCCATTAGTTTTTCGTCAAGACATCTAGAAGTTGAAAAACAAGTGAACATGCCAGAAACTCCAAAGTCTTCCCTAAAAATGACGTGATATCTAGGAAATGACAAACTTTAACGATTTTTCATTAGAACAAGCGCATTCCTCATGTCGAGTTATATCTAGTTCGATATCATTGAAATAAATCTAGGCCCAATCGGCAAAATAAGTGAATTGAGATTATTTGAATATTAATGAATTCCCTGGCTGAACTGAATTAGTTTATTTCTGTCAGATCTGAACCAAATTCTGGAATCAGACCATAGTTGGCACGGGAAAAACGATGGTGCCATTAGTTTTTCGTCAAGACGCCTAGAAGTTGAAAAACAAGTGAAAATGCCAGAAACTCCAAAGTCTCCCCTAAAAATGACGTGATATCTAGGAAATGACAAACTTTAACGATTTTTCATTAGAACAAGCGCATTCCTCATGTCGAGTTATACCTAGTTCGATATCATTGAAAAAAATCTAGGCCCAATTGGCAAAATAAGTAATTGAGATTATTTGAATACAATGCATTCCCTGGCTGAACTGAATTAGTTTATTTTTGTCAGATCTGAACCAAATTTGGAATCAGACCAAGTGACACGAGAAAAACGATGTGCCATTAGTTTTTCGTCAAGACGTCTAGAAGTTGAAAAACAAGTGAAAATGCCAGAAACTCCAAAGTCTCCCCTGAAAAATGACGTGAAATCTAGGTAATGACGAACTTTGGCGATTTTTAATCAGATCCAGCGCATTTCTCGTGTCAAGTTATAACTAGTACGATAGCACTGAAAAAATTATAGGCTCAATTAAACCAATTTGCACAATCTTTGCATTTATGGCCAAATTATAAAAAACTGTCCCGTTGAACAATGACGTTTGCAAATATCTTGCTTCACGTAAAATAATAGTCGTAATTTTAATTGCAATTTGCATAACTTTTGATATTATTTCAGAAGTTATAAAAACGCACTAATACCAATATTCTCTTTATTTGCAACCACAATAAAATTTTATAGTTTGTTTGCATTGATGCACTAATATACCATTGAAGTTTGAAAACTATTGGAATTAATGTTAATTGATTGTCTATATCTACTGACCTAGAATCAGCGCTTTTTCCGCAGGATGTCTGTTTCTATTACAATTTCTTTCTGTTTAAACATATTCGTTTCATTTTTGTATGGATGTGTCAAATTTAACAAAAACGGTGTACTCGATTTCTTTTTTTTTTCGGAAAAATCATCAACATTTCTTATTTTGCAACAAATCTCGCAAATTCTACAAAGTAGACCCCACAAACTCTATTTTGGCGGAAAGCTCTTAAAAATTACAAGGCAATGATGCAATGGAATTAGAAAAAAATGTAACAAAAATGGGGGGTTGTCATTAAAAAAAAATAGATGTGTATCTTATTTTGGGACATATAGATAGAAATATTTTCAGAATGTGCCTCATCGTAAAAAAAAATCAAGTTAACGGATTGGATAGAAAAAAGTTATGGAAAATTTTTGGGTACATATTCCTGGTGAAAGGTTAATCACCTGGTTTATTGGGAATTTCATATAATTTTCAGAAGTATATCAAATCACGAGAGATTAAATACAAATAACAAACATGATAAACGTGCATCGAAGTTATACAGCAAATTATATTCAGCCCAATTCAAGAGAATCGCGTTAACGGCATTCTTCTCATTCAAAATATTCAATAAATTCTAGACATTATACCGAACATTATCATGAATGAACGCGAATTCTGAGCAATCTTCCTTCCAACCTTGAGGCCGTTTTCTTTCGATTATGAGAAATTATGAAAAACATTGCAGGATATATTATTAGGTTCGAACTGTATGATGTTCATCTAGAATGATTATCCTCCATCTGACATTCCTAAACTCTTATCCAACATAAACGGTTCGTATGGGCATCGCGCAGTTGCACTAGCAGACAAGCTCGAGAAATTATTCGAAGATCAGGATAAATAAATAAAAATAATTAATAAAAAACCTTTTTAAAGACGAATGCACTGAAAAGTTAAAAATTATTGCTTTGGATGTGTGACGTAGGTTATTCCGTCAGTTATAGTTAGATAGATAATTAGATAATTTTATTGAATTAATGTTACATTACTTTGACAGAATGACATTGCACCTAACTTCTGGAGAAGTTGTAGTGTGCCTGACTGGTAGATTTGAGTAGCAAGTAGATTAACTAATCAGTATTCTTTTTACATGAACATACCTATCTTGAGTTAACAGTAATAGTAAAGAGAGGGCAAAATATAGAAAAGGATGTACATAGTGATATTAATAATAGTAAAGAGAGAGCAAATTATAGGAAAGGATGTACATGATAATAATAATAACCTATAGTCATATTATACAAATTCAAAAATATAAAGTGAACAGATCAATGAGTAAAAGATTCCAACAGGGTGTTTTTGGCGCGCATGACATTTTATTTGTGAGTTTGCTATACATTTTCCGTTATAGAATGAACTTTTTCTCTGTTAACGAGTATACATTTTTCACTTTATTGCAAAATATTTTTTAGGTGTTGGGGGAGGAAATTGTAAATTTTTGGTCCAGTTGTACAGATACATTTTTGAGATAGGGTGGTTTTAATTTGGGGTGTTTGTCTCTTCTTCTTGTGTTGTAATCGTGTTTATTTATGCTTTTCTCAACTTTATTTTTGTACATAAATTTGGAGGCGCTGAGAACATGAAGTTGGTGTATGTCCATGAATCTTGTATCTGAAAAGAGCAGTGTTGTTGAAAATCTTTTTGGTTTCGATAGTATGACTTTCAAGATCCATTTTTGTGTTAATATGAGTGTTTTTATCTGGCTATGATAAGTACCGCCCCAGATGATGATACCGTAAGACAAAATAGATTCAGCCAGCGATCTGTATGCTATTGTGAGTATGTTTATTGGGAGGAATTTTCGTATCTCATAGAACTTGTATACCAGTTTTCTCAGTCTTTTTGTTGAACATTCAGAGTGGCTATCCCATTTTACTGTATTTTTATTATTATGCCTAGATATTTTATATTTTCAGTTTTTTCTATAGTTCTTTGACATATACAAGGATTCATTGCACAGTTGGGGTGATATTTCAAGGTGGGGAAGTCAGGCTGATTTACGATACTATTTGTGAAGGTCATAAATTTGGTTTTGTTAAAGTTCAAGCTGAGTAGATTACTGTCTAGCCAGCACTTGATTTTGTATAGGCCTGCTTCTGCCTGATTTTTTGTTGTTTCCCAGGTGTGACTTGTGAAGATTAGCACAGTATCATCGGCGTATGAAATGATATCGCCCGGAATATTTACTTTCAACATGTCGTTTATATAAAGTAGGAATAGCTGGGGACCAAGAACTGTTCCTTGGGGCATACCAAATATAATTTGCTGATTTTCACTAAAATAGTCATTTATTTTGACCATTTGCGTACGGTCAGTTAGATGGTCCTTGAAAAGTTCATATACAATCCCGCGAATACCGTAAGATTAAAGTTTTTTCAAAAGCATTTCATGAGATATGCTGTCGAATGATTTCGCCAAATCTATGAATATTCCTATAACTTTTTTATTATTTTCTAGATATTCATGGATATTTTTTCCCTGAAGCCGAATTGACGAGATGATATTATGTTATTTTTAGTTAGGTATTTATTTAATCTGGAAACTATACATTTTTCTAATATTTTAGCCATTATCGATATAACTGAGATTGGTCTGTAATTCTTGGGGTCACCTTTATCTCCATTCTTGTGAACAGGGGTTATGACTGCTTGCTCCAGTGCAGTTGGGAATTTTCTGGAGGTGAATATAATATTTATTAAGTGAGCTAATATTGTTACTATGTTTTCTCTGATTTCCTTAATTGTTTTGGTATATAGTTGGCCGTACCACAGAAAGGTTTATTTATTAGTTTTTTTATTATGTTTGAGATTTCGTCCGTGGTTACCGGGTCTAGGTACATAGAATGCATTTGATTGTTTTCTATGCGGAAGGTATCTGTGAAGTCTGTATGTTCGTCTTTTTTTATGAGGTCTGCCATTTTCTTCCCAACTGTCGCAAAATATGTGTTGAAAATATTCGCTACTTCGTTTGGTTTTGATGTTATTATATTTTGGTCATTATACAATTCAAAATTTTCCAAGTTTATGTTTTCCGAATTTTTTATTATTTTCCATATGGCTTTCGTATCGCTTCAAAAGCTTGTCGCTTTTGTATTTGAACTGAAAACTTTGCGCGACAAGCTTTTGAATCTGTAATTCACCGAATAACCTACGTCACACATTTAAAGCTATTATTTTTTACTTTTTAGTGCATTTGAATAAAATCTTGTCTTTAAAAAGGTTTTTTATTAATTATTTTATTTTGTGCTTTTTAGTACTAGTAGGTACTCCTTAATCTATGCATTTTTGTTAAAGCATCGTTATTATGAGCTCTTTTTTCCTGTAAGTTCTGAGCTATCTAGTCCTTCGAAGAGGAGACCGTCTGAAGATTAACTCATCCGCCACCTCAAATTTATGAATTTTAATTAAAAATCAATAATCTTCGACTAAATTAATAATCTCCGACCCCAAAAACCCCATAATTACAAAACTCGTCCGCCATCTCGAATTTGTGAATTCTGATAAAAAATTTATAATCTTCGACCCCGAACAACCCCCACATACCAATGTTGAATAGAATCGGACCATAAACACAGAGATCATCGGCCATCTTGGAGCAGCCAATTTGATTTAATGAATTTTGAAGAAAAATTCATAATCTTCGACCCTGAAAACCTGAATCTTGTACGCAATCTTGGAGCGCCATTTTGTTTTTTCTCTAACGAAAATTCCATAAGCCGCCATTTCAATTTCATAAATTTTGACAAAAACCCCCACATACAAATTTTGAAAAACAAAACTTTAACATTTTTTTAAACTTTTTTTTAACATTTTTTCGAAACAAGTAAAGATAAAAACTAATATATAAAATAGGTGAACTCGAAACCTGAAATAGATACTCACAAGGCATGGAAACATTAAAAAATAACTTAAGAACAATTGGATTAAAATTGTATGGCGCAAAAGAAGGCCAGCAAACTATCGTTAAGGGGAATGATGAGTAACCACTCATTTGAAACAATAAGGATCAGCGAGATTGTTAACCTCTATATTTATTAGAAACAATCAGAATCACTATTCGAGAAAATAAAATAAAATGTAGGCAACACAATGTATACACATTGGAGTAAATATGTCGATAATAAAAGTTGTGTGGATGAATTGTCCTCTATCGGTGAGGGGACAAATTTAAGTATCTATTACTCACGTTATCACATCATTCTACTTTTTGTTGTCGCATCAAAGGTTAAAATGAAAAAGTTTAAAATAAAATAAAAAGTTTAAAAAACTGTATCCCGACTACGGAACAAATAAAATACATTAAAAAGTAAGAATCAAGTTAGATGTTGATTGCTATCATCGTCTTATTGAGTAGACAAGTCTTTTGTCACTCAAAAACTATACAGGGTGATTCAAAAGTACTTTGACAAACTTCAGGAGGTGATTCCTCACAATATTTCCATATAAATTGTCCAAATAAATATATGTCCGGAAACGCTTCGTTTCCAGGGTGTTCCAGGGTGTTGAAATTTTATTTTTATTTTCGTTTTTTTCAAATAACTTTGGAAATGCTGACCTTAATTAAACGAAAATTGGTATTGAGAGGTATTTTGAGGTGTCGAATTCGGACCTAATGTTATTATTGCTCTCACTCGTAGGGGGCGCCACCTACACGTCTTTTTATTTTTTGAAGATTCATAACTTTTTTGAGCGTCCTTCTAGCACATTTTTCAGTAAAAAAAATCAATTTTTCTATCATATCTACGTAAAAAAGCTACCCTTGTTACAAGTCGCTATGAGCAACCGTTTTCTATATTTTTGGACTTGAAAATTTGAAGTCGATTTTTTAAAAATCGATGCGTGTTGAAGTTATTACCATTATTTTGCATTTTTTCACAAGAATGCTTAGGAAATGAATTTGACTTTTGAGTAAGTAGTTTTGGTTTTTTGTAGGGGGCACCACATATTCTATTTATTTTTACTCGTTTGAAATAGCTATTTTTGTATCAAGGGTGCAAAATCTGTATTTATTTCAATAAAATTTGCAAGAAATATCAACATTTTATTTCAAGAAATTTTGAATATGTAGAATGAAATAAAATGAAGGAAACTAAATTGTATCCAAATAAATTGTTCAAAGTGTCCACCTTCAGCAAAGATAGAAGCATTCAGTCTTCTAGTCATTGAATCTCGTACCCGCTCAAAAATTATTGGTGTGTTTCTTATTGTTTCACAGGCGTCTACTATCCGGTTTATTAGATCTTCCTCGTTCGCTACTGGAGTTTTATAAACTAGTGACTTCAAATGTCCCCAAAAATAAAAATCTAGCGGGTTTAGATCTGGGAACCTTGGTGCTCACGCCTGGTTAGGTTCTTCTACACCCCTACCGATCCATCGATTTGAATAGACACTGTTAAGGAATTCCCTGGCTAAAATGCTAAAATGGGCTGGAGCCCCATCATGCATAAACCACATGCGGATACGAATTTCTAATGGTTCATTCTGAAGTAGTCCCGTCAATTCATTTTCTAAAAAGTGTCTGTAAGTTGCGCCATTCAGTCGGAACGGAAGAAAGAAAGGACCTATCAAGTAATTATCAATTATTGCCGCCCATACATTTTCAGAAAATTGATACTGATAATGTCTTTCACTAACTGGGTTCGGATTTTCCAGAGCCCAAACATGGTTGTTATGGAAGTTTGTGATAGCATTTCGGGAGAAGTTTGCCTCGTCCGTGAAGAGTACATATCTTAAAAATTGACGATTTTCAGCTAATTTTCTCAAAAACCACTGACACATAGTAATGCGTTGGGAAAAGTCTCGTGGCAAAATAGCTTGTAGTACCCTTTGAATCTGGTATGGATAAAATTGTTGATCGTGGATAATTCTCCAAACTGTGGACTGAGTAGAATTGAGAGCTTCAGCAATTATTCTTGTACTTCTTCCAATTCTGGGGTTCGGACTGCTCGTGGTCATCCAATAATATCAGCTGCCCTCTTAAAGCTACCAATCCAATCCAATAATATTTATTTTAAGTACTATAAAGTACATTTCAGACTGTCTTACAAACTAACTATTTACAATACATACATAATTATATATACAGAATTCAGCTTGTGGTCCAGATAATGATTTTTCTTCGGCTGTATGTTTTATCGGCCTCCTACATATTGTTTATGCCAATGTTTGTGTGTGGCGGGTTTTGTGTTTTTGTGTTTTGTGGTTAATTTCCAGGAAAATTGTAAATTAAAAAACCTGGTTAAGGGTACGAAGATTGAAATATTTGAGTGTTGTTGAAATTATAATTTGAGTAGTGTTAAATTTGAAGTTGTGTGGTTATTTAAGTTTTTAGTTTTGAGTTTTTTATTTGTGTAGTTTTGAGTGTTGAGTTTGAGTTTGTTCTGCTGTTTTGAAGTTATTTGTGTAGTTATTTGAGTGTTTCAATTTGAAGTTGTGTGGATTTGTGTTGTTCGTTTGGGTAGTTTGAATTTGTGTTCAGCTTGCCGCTTCTGCGTCCGGCTGCCGCACCCGGGAGACGCATCTAGACGACTCCACGCCGCCCCAACACGTCCCCGGGCGCCGCCTCCGTCCGCACAACGACAAGCTGTTGCAATATTTGAGTATGCGCTGAAAGTGTGCTTTGTATTTCCTGTAGTGTTTGCAAGAGTTTTACCATAACTTCTTGCGTTTGAGTCTGTGTTTGAGTGAGTATTTGAGTGAGCGTCAAAAGATGCGGGGTGAGGTCTCCCCCCTGGTCTCCTTTGGGTAGGGATTCCGCATCGTTTTTAAAGCTACCTGTTTCTGCCAAATGACGCGACGGTGGAGATTGATAAATGTTGGATTAGGAAATCGCTCCTGGTAAATACGTCTTCGCGCGCATTGCCATCCGCAAGGCCATAAACGAAATGAGCATTAATGTTTAAATAATCCATTTTTTCAAAATGAGTGTTTTAAAACTCAGAGAAACTTCAACAAAATAACAAAACGTTCAACTGTCACATAATATGCAATTACCAAAACTACTAACTTGAACGTCAAATTCATTTCCTAAGCATTCTTGTGAAAAATGCAAAATAATCAAATCAAATCAAATCAAATCAATCTTTATTCATTCAAAGACCCAATTGGGGTGTAGAACATGTCAAGTATACAGGCATATGCGTATATATGTATATATAAAAAGAAATAGAAACTCGAGATATAAAAACTCGAGATAGCCAATGAGTTAGTCACAGTGGTAATTAAAGATAAAATGCAATAAAATACAAAACAATTAAATGACAAAACATGTTAGAATCATTCAAAAAATTCATTGATGTTATAAAACAGATTCCTGTGTAAAAATTGTTTAATAGAGTTACGGAAGTTGAAGTGAGTAGTTTGATTTCTGATGTCTTCGGGTAATTTATTATAAACCCTTATTCCAGTTGAGAGTGGTCCATTTGACGTTATCTGGAGATTATCATGATTTGGGTAGATGGAATGGTTATTTCTGGTTTCATAGGAATGAATATCCATATGCCTAGGAAGAGTATTTCTAATTTTGTGAATATAACAGGCAACTTCCATTATGTACAGACAAGCCAAAGGCAATATATTCAACTCAGCAAATACAGGTCTACAGGAGTGTCTGGATGATATGTATTTTATTGCTCTCAAAGCTCTTTTCTGGCTCAAGAATAGATACTGTGCAGCTGTTGAATTTCCCCATAGTAGAATGCCATAGAGTAAAATAGACTGGATTTCGGCAAAGTAGAAGTTTCTCAAACAGTGTACGTCAACAACCTTCCGTAGACATCGAATCTGGTATATTTTCGTATTAATTTTGTTGATTGCACTAGTTATATGCTCATACCAACTGAGATCATCTTGCAATGTTATGCCTAAAAATTTGGTTTTTGATTTCTCGGTAATATTTAATTCCTCAAATTTAATTAAGAGGGGGTTGTTCATAATTCTTTGTCTAGTATGAAATACCAGATACTCAGTTTAATGGTAATAACTTCAACACGCATCGATAATAAAAAAATCGACTTGAAATTTTCAAGTCCAAATATCTAGAAAACGGTTGCTTATAGCGACTTGTAACAAGGGTAGCTTTTTTACGTAGATATGATAGAGGAATTGATTTTTCTTCTGAAAAATGTGCTAGAAGTACGCTCAAAAAAGTTATGAATTCGACACCTCAAAAAACCTCTCAATACCAATTTTCGTTTAATTAAGGTCAGTATTCCGAAAGGTATTTAAAAAAAAAGTAAAATAAAAATAAAACTTCAACACCCTGTATCTTGGAAACGAAGCGTTTCCGGACATATATTTATTTCAGTAATTCACATTAGAATATCATGAGGAATCACCTCCTGAAGTTTGTCAAAGTACTTTTGAATCACCCTGTATGTTAGAAATTACTATTTATTTAATTCTATTGAAGTATTCTGGCAGTTTCACATTTATAACGTTATAATTCAATTCAAATGCCGTGGCCGTGCGTTGTCAACTACAGAAAGCAAACATTATAATTTGATAGGCAAATAAAAACAATGGAGATGCGTTCCACCGAGAATTAAAAAAAATACGCACGACCACGCATTTGAATTGAATTATAACGTTATTGATGTGAAATTGCCAGAAGACTTCAATAGAACCAAATAAACAGGAATATCTTAACATATCAAATCAAAAGACGTGTCTACTCAATAAGACGATGATAGTAGTCAAAACCTAACTGGTTTCTTACTTTTTAGTTTATTTGATTTTTCTGTAGTCGGGTTACAGTTTTTTAAACTTCTTATTTTATTTCAAATTCATAATAGATTAGTTAGTTTTCATCAACCTCTGTTCCTTCAATTCATTGTATCGCAATAAATAAAGGTAATGTGCTTTTCCCACTAATCTTGGTCTTAATCGACGACAGAATCGGCATCCTATTCATAGTAGAAAATAAACGAGGTAAATTGAACAACTCATGTGGCTTTTCAATAATACACTCCAACATGGGATTTACTGTTGAAAATGTTAATGGGCTGACAGCTTGAAACACCCATAAGTCTTCGAAAAACAAGTTGCATATGTTCAGTTGCCCGAGCAGGAGGAGTAAATCTCTCAATATTCATTACCTGTCATGACCATAAATGAAGACAAATGGTCCAATGTGGACAAAGAGTTGTTGCTATTTCGATAAATATCATGATGTGCTTTCTCGCAAAGTTACTGTAAATCTAGAACGATTGTTACGCAGACGATACACAATTGTATTTAGAATTCGAAGAAGACTATCTCAACCATGCACTCGAACAAATGAATCAGGATTTGAATTCTTTAATAACGACCTCTAATAAATACTGTCTCACTGTTAATGCGTCTAAATCTTATGTCATGATTTTTGGAAGAACAGCAGCGAGAAACCGTTGCAAGAATTTAGTTAATGTAGCCGTAGATGGTGTCCAATTACCCACTACTGAAATAACAAAAAATTTAGGATTATACCTCGACAGTGCTCTCAGATTTAGGACACACATTACTCATATTTTGAAGCGAGGGTACATGAACCTTAAAATTATTTATTCAAGTAGAAATATATTAAACAAGAAAAGTAAACTCATGCTATGTGATGCATTAGTACTTTCACATGCTAATTACGCAGACGTAGTTTATTACCCGGGACTACTGAAATCAGACAGAATGCGGCTACAAAAACTTCAAAATTCTTGCATCAGACTCATCACAGGCACAAGAAGGCGGGAACATGTTTCACAGCATCTTAAAAATCTTGGTTGGCTTAATATGGAGGCCAGGTGCATACTCCATTCCGCTTCGATCTTCCACAAAATCATTACAACTGGGAAGCCACCTTACCTATTCAGAAAGTTATCTTTCAGAACAGATATACACAATCTGAACTTGAGATTTCGGAATAACCTGACAGCGCCTAAACATAGAACTTCTTTCTTCCGTGGCTCCTTCTCGTATCAGATTGTTCGCTTATACAACCGGTTACCGACTGTATTCAAATCATTTTCACTCAATACGTTCAAAAAAAAGCTGAAACAATATTTAATCGAAAACAGCTTCCCGTATATTGAAATATGATATAAAACGAACTTGAATTGGCACACCCCTGTTTTCAACTTCTATGAATATTTTCGTTTTGATTTCCTGCAATATTTTATTTTATATATAGTTTTTCCTATGTTTTTGTTCTTTTTTTATTATTATTGTTTTTTTTTTTTTAATGAATATTTTTAAATCAAGCATGATCATGAATATATTTTGATGGTTGGATGGAATGCAATGATGTTTCATGCGCAGATATTGAATCCTGCCTTTTGTTAGGTTCTATGTACAGAGTATGTACCTTTAATAAAAGCATTTATTATTATTATTATTATTATTGCATTGACAACTCATACATCAAAGTGATTCTATCCCTGCAAGACCAAACTGCGCATAGAAATACAAAATAAGGTAATGGGGGTAAATATGACCCATATAAGAAAAACTATACATTTTCTCCAAATTTTATTTATAAAAATAAAAAATATAACTACATGTTTTCAACATCATATTTGTACTTCAAATCCACATATTTGATTTGTTTTTTGTTTACCAAAAAAAGTTCATTCGAAAAACATGAATTGTTGCATTTGGCCATATTACCCACCTACAGTAGTTGGCCTAGTATTAAATAAAAATCACGTCATGGAAAAAATTAAATGAAAACTTGCCTTTTTGGTTGAAACCAGGAAAAATAACAAGGAAGTCTTAAATTTATGTGATTGGCCATATTCATTTGAACTCACTCAAAAAATCAAAGATGTGGTGGTGCCACCAAATTCCATTTTGTTGTCCTCCGACGTGGTTAATTTGTTTCCTAGTGTCCCCCCAGAAGATTGTATCAGGTTAGTAAGAGAGCTATTATTTAAGGCAGATGTTCTTTCTTTTCATGTCCTCAATTTATGCAGTCTGTTGAATACTGTTTTACAACAAAACTTCTTTCAGTTTAACAATGAATATTTTAAACAAAATTCTGGCCTAGCTATGGGTAGTAACTTGTCCCCCCTTCTAGCAGAGATTTTTATGTCTGATTTAGAACATAACCTCAAACTCTTTCCTTTATTTAACAAAATATGTTTTTGGTACAGATATGTGGATGATTGCATTGTTCTTTTCAATGGGAATCTTCAAGAAGTAAATCTGTTGTTAGAATTTTTAAATTCCTTACACCCCGCGATACAATTTACAATGGAAATAGCAAAAAACAATTCTCTCCCTTTCTTAGATTTATTGTTAAACATTAACGATTCTAAATTTGATTTTTCGATTTATAGGAAACCCACTCATACAGATACAGTAATTCCCTTTTCTTCTTGCCACCCTAATTCCCATAAATTCGCAGCGTTCAATTCTCTTTGCCATAGACTATTTAATATCCCGTTGTCCCCTGAAAGTTTCAATATTGAATGGAATATTATTAAACAAATAGGTCACAACAATGGTTTCCCCCCTTACTTAATCAACAGAATTCGCGATAAACATCTAATCAAATCCCTCAATCGCAGTTTAGTTCCGATTGAAAAAACCAATAAATATTGTTCTATTCCTTATTTAGGCAAAGTTTCTCTTGATATCTTGAACATTTTCAGACGTTTCGGTAATGATATCAATTTCTCCTTTTACACTACGGATTCGATTTCCAAAATGTTAGTTAATACTAAAGATAAAGTACCTCTCTCCTACAAATCAGGAGTCTACAGAATTTCATGTTCACAGACTGATTGTGTTGCCCAATATGTCGGTCAGAGTGGTAGAAAAATAAAAACAAGAGTTGGTGAACATGTTAAACTGATTGAGAGTTCTAGAAATCCACACATAGATGATTATAATACAAAAAGTTTATTTGCTAACCATATTCTTAATCACAACCACAGCTTTGATATTGATACTGACTTAGATATTTTACATGTTTGCCAAAAAGGTTCTTTACTTAATTTCCTTGAAATATTTGAGATCAATGCTGTCATAAACAATCCGAGCGTCATTTCCTTAAATGAACAAGTACAATTTGATTGTCGAAATTTTTTTAATTCCCTTACATTTCATTAGAACTTTTTTCTGCCTCGATCTCCGATAAACCGATTGTTCTATGTTATAGTAGATCTGTTCGTTTGGACAGGTGTTATTCCGGTTAGCTCTGTGGTGTGGTATTCCTTTCTGTAGTACAGGTTACACTTCATGGTGTTCGTTGGAATAACTAGTCTGTCACATACGCACTGTTCTTTATTTTGATACATAATTGTTCTACTCTTAGATATATATATATATATATATATATATATATATATATATATATATATATATATATATATATATATATATATATATATATATATATATATTTGCAAATATGGATAAGTGACATTTGAGCTCTTTGCATGGTATATTAATTGCTTTGGTTGGATTTACATCTAGTTCATCTTTGTTCCGTGCATGGAGTTCTCCTGTCGCCGCTCCATGATTAGGTTTTGACAATTCAGTTTGCCAGATGGATGGCTCTTTGGGTGCTGTCAATCACCAGTCATTGCTACCATTGTTTTCACGGTCCTCATGTCGTCTTGTTATTTTGCATCGGCTAATGTATTTAGCCCCCCTAAAAATGGGACACATCCCTTAAAGGCGAATTCTCAAGTTTTCATTTGGTCTAAATTATGATCTCTGGACTTAAAATAACTTTAATCTTTAACCTATAAAATAATATTTTTTTTCATCTCCATGTAAGTAGCACTTATTGTATCACACTACCTATGGATTTAAGTCTTTGTTCTTCTTTTATTGTAGAAATTTTATTCTCCGCTGATGATGAACCTATAGAGGTTCGAAACATGTATAACTAATCGATGGTTTTTAACCTTCTACCATCTGTAAACTAATCGATTGTTAATATTATATTGTGGAGACGACTTCGAGTTTTTCTACTTCATAAAATCATACCACTCCACTTCGAGATACAATGGACTTCTACCACAGGTTGATATTCAGTATATTGCATAAACCACAAAAAATCTTCAAGAACGACTTCGACATTCGAACTCCTCATTTTTCAAAACCACTTCTTGTAATAGGCAGAACCACCTTTTTAATTTCATTTGTTGACTAAAATTATCAAATATTCCAACATGTAGTACTTATCCTAGCTTACATTGTCATAGATCTGAAGAAAATTCAGAACTTCCAAACTATATTTTATACATGAAATAATTTTTCCGCTAATCAAATTTTCCAGCCTACAATTGATAAAAAATCAAAGACAGATAGTTTCTATAACGAATGAAGAATATTTCTAGCAATATAACATGACTAGGTGATTAACAGTCCGACCCCTCAAAATGAACCAAAATTTGAATCATTTGTATAATAGGTGATAAAATTCCAAGTTAGTATTACCACGATAGTATCAGTATCAACTCTTCTGAATATCTTTCATTTTATTTGCTGCTTACGATATTTTTCCCAATTTTTTTGTTCACACAAAAATTTATCTCATTCGCGTCCATGGCCTACCACTTAAATTATTTAGAGGAGCTCTCGTATAGTATGTCCAGCGTGGCTTTAGCCGGAGAAGCAGTTGTTTTCTGTTAGATGTTCACAAAAATTCACTTCATTTGTATCGTAAATTTTTCAATTTTCAGATAAACCTGTCCATTCAATTGAGAATATTTCCTTCTTAAATAATATACCGGGTGATTCTCTAAGGTGGCTCACCCCTATTGAAGATATAAAAACGAAATTTGGGGGTCGTGTATTATAGTTCAATTTACAATTTTCTACTTATTTACTTGCTTTGCCGTACTTTCGGTTCGACCGGAAATGACTCCAACTTTCGATTTTTTAATGGGACATCCTATATATTTATACTTATTCCGATCGAGAATGACATTTTAAATCCAACAACACCCCACTCGTCAATATTGGACAAATAAAGTTATTTTTATTCTAATTTTTATTTTTCTATCTAGAATGCCATGGATCGTGTAAATCGCTTCATTCTTGAGTAACATGGGAAAAATACTACTTTGAGGCTTATGACTTCAGTCGTTTTGAGAATTATTTAAAAGTCGCAAATTAGTCCATTAAGGTTCTAGGAGAAAAAAATCTAGCGGAGTAAGATCTGGTGATCTAGATTATTAAAAAGAAATAATACATTATGAAAAAATATGACAACATGATAATGTACCTCGCAGGCCACTGAATAGGTCCATAACTGCCAATCCACTTTTCTGGGAAGGTGTCATTCAGATGTTCTCTCACGACTTGAGAGTTGTGAGATGGCGCTCCATCTTTTTGAAAATAGATATCAACTTGGTTGAGTACAAACCTTCA
>JAFIRS010008377.1:0-17623 GCA_018342105.1 Gonioctena quinquepunctata
ACGCTTCAAAATGTATCTATTGAAACTGTTTTTTGAAAATGCCTCCATCTGAAAGGGAAAGGATTGAAATTTTCATTATGATTGGTGTTGGCGATATGATGCGGACTCAACAAGAGGTATGCAGATTATTCATGAAATGCACCCAGATAGTGAACCTATTTCACACTACTGTAAGCAGAATAGAGCGAAAATACAGAGAATTAGGACACGTGAGGCATGCACCAAACCAAGGTAGACCTACAGTTAATTAAAATAATCAACAAGACGAGACGTAATTTTGTCGGCATCTGGATTTCTTACAAAATACATTAATTCCTGATTTGACCCAGCTTTTTCCTGATATTCAAATAGCCAATAATTTAGACCGCAGAAGGCGCACCGCAACATTTTGATGCAACTTTGGTAGTGTATCCAGTAGCTGCATAACTACGTAATTTCATATATTAATTCTTAATACGTTTATTCTTCATTTCGTTCTTTGTAAAAATACAGTATCGTATAACTTTCTAATACAATTTTGAAAACACCTTTTGTATTGTTGCCCACCTTCTACCAATTTGACACAGCTTGTGATATTTTTTTGGAATCAGCTCAGCAAGTTAACGCACAAATAAAAAAAATAGGGTGTTCATTTAATAAAACCACCGCTGATGACGTCATCACTCGAAGGTAGATCACCCTGTATATTGGATTAATATTTAAAAAAACAGTAAATTAAAATAAAAAATCGATCGGTTTCGGGAATTTTCAATGATATTGTTTATTTAGCTAATGATGAATGTATGCGTTACTTTATGGACACACTGAAAAGGCGATATGTATAAATAAGCATGGCCACATATCATTACCTACTACTACAAACCAATGTAACATTTCATTATATATAACAGTTTTCAATTTATCCACTATGATCACTATAACAAAAAAGACAACAAAGTACAATGACACATCCAAACCGAATACAAAGGAAATTAAAGAAAATTGGAATGATTTGGCAACGCTCATAAGTGCCAACCGACAACGCCTTTATGTTTACAAATAGATGATATAAATACTACCGTCATACGTTCAGTTGATTATCTTCGTCGCACGCATGTAATATGCCTATGAAGTCATACTTTTCTTCATTGTTTGGTGTCCTCCTTGCCTATCGCATAAGGGTGCCACGAAATTCGGGTGCGCAGTAGACTAAGCGCGTTCTAGTCAGTATATCATAATTACAATTCTATGCTCTGCTCCGAATTCCTTTTTTGCATGTGAACAGTCCCCAAAGAGAGTAAACGTTATCTGAATAGGAGGTACTAATAAGCTCTAGTCAATCAGAATCTTGTAGCATTAACGTGTCATAGTGACGTACATGGACATGAGAGTACAGGTGGCCCGCGTAATACTACGTAGTATTGAGTTCAATGTACTCAGATAACGTGCACCCTCTTTGAACAGTCCCCGCTTTATCATTCGGCTTCCCGCTGTAAGCTGTCATCTGTACTCATCATCAGTAACAAAAGGCTTTTTCATTTAGATGACAAATGACTAACTTTGTTTACCTGTCAGACCCAACGGCATTGACGGCGAATTTTTTTTCAAAGGAAATAAAATATTTCCGAGTTTTCCTATGGATAGTTGACTTGAATTCACATAGAGAAGAAAACTCACCATTAGAAAATATTCGTGTACATTATTTCATCTTCGAATGAAAGGTTTTTGCCGGTATAAAATAGGTAATAAGTACTTAACCTACAAAGAAAGTTACGAACGCCAATGTATGCAGGTGCATTTGTCATGAAGTTGACTGTTGAAATAATGTGAAAATACCGCTAATTTTGAACTAAGCCAATCTCACATTGTTATTTCAAAACTAACCAATGGCTTTTCACTTTCCCAATAGCCAATCAGACTTTGGGTCTCAAAACGAGCGCATGCGCCTTGAAAAATCATCTAAATGGAAAGGCCTATTGAAAATACTATATGATAAAAATATTAGTACAACATAGCTATATTCTTTCGACACTCAGTTCAGGTCCAGGAACATTCGGCACGTGACTATGAAATCAAGTTCGTGAAATACTGATCCGGATCACAAATATTATTCTTCGAAAGAACTAACTGAGGAAAACACCAATATTCTTATTTCTATGGTTGTGTTTTGATTTAAACCTCAACCTAACCTAAGAATGAGATTGAATTTTTGATGAAAAATGGATCGGCATAATATTGAACCAGTAATAGTGATAAATCGTTAATTAATTACATTACATTAAATTTACTCCTGATTATTTACATCTTTCAGCAAGCAAGAACTGATATTCTCAATTGATCCGATATCAACATCTAGCAGTTCAAATGATGAAGATAAGGAAAGACTGAGACATAATAAAATGCAAAAATACATCGAAAATGTTGTACGATTCTTCTCTGAAGCAGAATTCAAACTGCATTTCAGAATGGACAGGCAAAGTTTCATAGAACACAAAAGGCATATGACACAAAAACATAAAGGTGAAGTTTGATATATAGCTCGTCCAGTATTGAAACGACCACTTTGGCCTTCTCCTACCTGACAACCAATTTTTCCCGAAGATACCCGAACCCTGTGCCCGAACCATTGTCTAACTGTGGCTATTCAAAGAAATTCCATAGGCGTACCAAATTATTTGGTATAGGCGATTCACGACACGTAGAGAACTTACTCTCCTATAACTTTCCCAACACTCCTATCCCTTTTTCCGCTACTGAATAGTACTTACCACTGGGCATTTTGGCAAGGTAACGAGTAAACTATTGCAAATTTGAATAAATAACTGCACTACATATTTATTAATCAAACAAACCTAACCTTTCAAATGCTGCATGCCAGACACTGGTGAAGATTCGCCGAAGCACAGCAAATCGTGTCCACTCGTGTTTTCCCCCTCTCTACCTACCAAACGGTCGTTTCAATACTAGACGAGCTCTATATTCGGAACATTCCAATCACGAATTCCCGGTATGTTCCTCAGGGGCAGGGGGATTACGGATCACGTTCAGAAAAAAACTGTGGTGGGGATGAATCACATTTCGAAAGAATAATCACATCTTGATCATGATCATAATAGCGCGTTTTGTTCAGAACATTTGTGTCGAAATAATACGCTCATATAAACGAAAGCAGATGAAATTATAGTTGACAGTTCAAACCAACTAGCGGTAAAAAATCAACTGTGTGAATTAACGATGCATACGTCCATCAAAGGCGCTCTGAGTATGTTTTTGAATGTTATGAAAAAATTGACGTATTCAATTTCAAATTATGAAAAATATTAAACATTTTTTCAACTTCCAAGTATGTTGTTGAGCCACTCTAGGTGGCAATCTTTATGTGCAAATCAAAGTATTCTCGAAAGAGGCCACATACATGTTTTCTATTAAAATATTAGTACAACCATTGTCTAAAGATATAACATGGTACAACATATAAACGAGTAGGGCACCGGCGGCTGGTCAGGTTGACGAGAGTCTTATCGATATCTGAGCCAAGCAGCGTCGGGTGCATTTAGTACTTGGATAGGGGTCCTCCTGACAAGTAAGGTGCGCGTTAAAATGCCCTAACAACTGTAGCGTGGACGCATATCGCAGCTGCAGGCGTCTTATCAATGAGATAAGACGATAGATATGCCGTCCTTCGGAGGAGACGTTAAGATGGTGGTACCGAGTCCATAGATGTTGGGCTCATCGTTAAAGAATCCTACCTCTGAACTAACAGATGATTCGGCAAAATTTCTGGTTGAGGGAAGTGTGCCCACCGGTGTCGGTGTTTAGCCCTGGTCGCAGAAATAGGCCGACGTTAAATAAAGCAATACAAAAAACATATAAACGAAGACAGATTAAATTATAGTTGACAGTTCGAAGCAGCTGGCGGTAATAGTTTGAACTGTGTGAAGTAACGATGCATACGTCCATCAGGGGCGCTAGGGGCACGAATTTGAATGTAATGAAAAAATTGGCGTTTTCAATTTCGAATTATGAAAAACATTAAACATTTTTTCGATTTCTAAGTTTTTCGCTGAGCTTTCTAGATGGTAATTTTTATGTACATATCAAAATAATTTGGAAAAAGGACACATGCGTGTTCCCTGTTGTTGGTTTCAAAGTTTGGCAACACTACGTGGCACTTGTCACTATCCCCCTTTTAGATATTCCATCTTTGTTCGACACACAATATACAATCGACCTTCTGCAAAGAAAGTTCCAGAACCAGAACTCTTTTTACCTCGTGTTCTCGAATGAATCGTGAGGTTGCAGTCAGTTAATTGAACATATAGTTCATCCTTAATTCTGTGGTTATCAAGTGCTGACGTAATCATTTACCGTTTTACCGGAAAAAAAATCTTTCTGAGGATAAGTGCTCTCTTCACTTGGTATTGATTATACTTTCTGAGGTGAGTTCACAACTTCGGGAGGTTTTAAAAAGATAATGGTAGTGAGGTTGGCGTTTTCATTGTATTTATAAGCTTTCATTGTTCTAGAATTAGCAGGCAGTATTATGGTGAAAGAAACTAAATTTTATGACATCTTGGGTGTCAAGCCTGGTTGTTCAAATGACGATTTGAAGAAAGCCTATAGAAAACTAGCTTTAAAATATCATCCCGATAAAAACCCAAATGAGGGTGAAAAGTTCAAACTGATTTCGCAAGCCTATGAAGTACTTTCTGACCCCGAGAAAAAACGCGTATATGATCAAGGGGGCGAACAAGCCCTTAAAGAGGGTGGCAGTGGAGGAGGATTCTCCAGCCCAATGGACTTGTTCGATATGTTCTTCAGTGGTGGCTTTGGAGGACCAAGAGGGAGACGGAGAGAAAGGAGGGGTAAAGATGTCGTTCATCAACTTACCGTTACACTGGAAGAACTATATAAAGGGGCTGTGAGGAAATTAGCTTTGCAAAAAAATGTTATATGTGATAAATGCGAAGGCCGTGGAGGTAAAAAAGGTGCTGTAGAACAATGTCCTACTTGTAGAGGTTCGGGAATGCAGGTGCAAGTACAGCAGTTAGGACCAGGTATGAAACTACTTCATCATTTTAATTATTTATTTACGGACAAGTCAATCACAATGATTTATAATAAATAAGGCATAGATAGATATTTATTTGATCATGACATGTATATAGAATACATTTACGACAATTCACAGGATACAAGACACATAAGTGTCAAAAACAGAGTGTGGATAAGTAGAATAAGTAAATAACAACATTATGAATATGTAGAATAAATAAGAAAATAATAGAATATTACATTGATAAAAATCATTATTCTGATTGAATCCTCATTTAAGTAGAATTTAAAATTTAAAATATAATTTAACATTCGAAGGTCATGATTCCATGAGTATAATTCAACATTCAAAGGTCATGTATCCATGAGTATAGTTGCACCTTGCCTTATATGTGCCACATATTCCTCGGGAGAGTAGAAGGGGTTTTCAAGCAAGAATGTTTTTATCCCTTTGTTGAAAGTGAAAATTTTTCTAACTTCCATAGGTAGAATATTATATAGGTTCAGTGAATTGTTTTGGGATTTATTGAGCGTCATTCTAGGCGCTCTTATTCTGTCAGCCCCTCTGGTGTTGTGCTGATGGATGTCTGATTGTGATGTGAAAGAGGGAATCCTTTTTTGAATCTTGACTAACGTGTTCCATATATGGTAAATATCTAGTTACACCACACATGCACTCTGAATATGGGAAAAATACTTTTCTTACGTGTTTTTGCCTCCTGAACACGAATCCGGAATAAAAATGCTGCGGTCTCATACCTTTCCCGAGTTACAGCACTTTTTCACAAAAAAAATAACCTCATTTTCAAGCACCGTTTTCTCGCACAAAAATCACTCCAAATGCCTCATTCTTTTTACCAGCATAAACAATACACCCTAATAATAATAAAAGGAACTTTATTGAACCAAACAAAAATTCAATTCAATAGGTTATCCACCGAAGTCCTTCTGCCTATTGGTACAATTTTATAAAAAAAATATATATAAAAAAAAAAAGTTATGCATATTTAATCATGTTCCTGTTGGATTCTTTCCCAGGTAGTCGCCTGAGGGTGTCGATGTATTGCTTGAATTTGTAGGTCTCTTTTGAGGGTATATCTGTTGAGGAGCTCTATGTTTATGGGCTTCAGACAAAATCGGTGGAGTAGATGTTTCAGACGATCCTCAATCGGCATAACGTTGGTGAGCTCATATAAGAGTTTGTTTGGCGGGTTGTGTAGTGGGTTGTTTGGGTGACGAATTTTTGTGATAGTCCTTAGTGCAGTTGTTTCCGCAACTTGCAATTTTCTTCTAGTTGTTGGCTTGCAATTGAGAAAAACAGTGTGTCCATACTCAATCATTGGTCTGCAGATGAGTTGGTAGATTCTGCTGGCTGTTGGAATATTAATGCCTTTATTTTGGTATGTGAGACAACTGAAATGCTTGGCTCTGGATATCATTTGTTTATTTTTTTCCTCTAGATGTGTGTTGAAGGTAAGTTTGCTGTCCAATTTGACCCCTAAATATTTGGTAGTCCTCACTGGATTGAGTTGTTGTTGAATATTGATAGTCGGTGATGTTGGTCGTAGTTTGTGATTGAATATCATTAGATGGGATTTGCTGGGATTAGGTTTCAATCGCCATTTATTAAACCACCGGCAGGTAGAGTCGGCGAGATGTTGGAGGGAGTCCATCATTCCTTCTAGGGATTTGTCATGTGTGATCAATGCTGTGTCGTCCAAACTGGAGAATATAGTTAGAGTGCGAGAAGTGATTTTGTTCGGGAAAATTGTGGTAGTAGATATCTGCACAATATAGGTTATAGAGGCGGGGAGAGAGAGGTGATCCTTGCGGTAATCCTTGATGTGGGGGGAAAATACACCCTAAATCATTTATTTTCGGCACAACTTTGCACAAAATATCGTCGTTTTTATTGAAAAAAATCCTCTTTACACAGTTCCAAATAAATAATATTCGTTCCTTTGACAGAAGACATTTAGTAACTTTGCCTTATTTTTCATGTTGGTGATAAGTTAATCACAGCCAACTTTTCGAATTCAAATGTGAGCAATAGTTTCCCCTTCATTTATGTGTGCAATTGTTGTGGGCGGTGATTCATTTATTACCAACATGAAAAATAAGGCAAAGTTACTAAATATCTTCTGTCCAAAAGTATGACAATTGTTGATTTGGAACTGTGTAAAAAAGAGGATTTTTTTCGATAAAAACGACGATATTTTGTATAAAGTTGTGCCGAAAATAAGTGATTTAGGGTGTATTGTTTATGCTGGTAAAAAGAAGGAGGCATTTTAAGTGATTTTTGTGCGAGAAAACAATGCTTGAAAATGAGGTTATTTTTTTTTTGAAAAGTGCTGAAAAGTATTTTTCCCATATTCAGAGTGCATGTGTGGTGTAACTAGATAATTTATCCCATATATATATATATATATATATATATATATTACAAGAGTCATGATTTTTAAGTTTTTGAAAAATGGGCGGCAGGTTTTTCTATATTTAGCACTATATGTATATATTATTTCTATTATACAGAAAGGAAGTAGAAAAGACCTAATTTTTCAGCGTTTTTTTTTGTCCACTGAAAACACTCGCCTTTTGTCCTTCTTTTGACAAAAACACCACACACACACACTCATGCACCCTTATTCAATCAATCAATTTATTCGATAAATACGTTTTCAGTTACAATACAGTATAGTCTCCATTGAAACATCTAGCTTTGCTAACACGTCACGTAAGCATCTTGAGGAGACACAAACTTATAGCTATCTTAACGGTAGTATATATAAAATTTTACATTTAAACTATTAGAAGAGTTTCAGACGACAAATAACCAGTAAACATTTATTGGTAATAGTGCATTATTTGAAAAGAAAACAGAATTCACGTGCTTTAAGTACTTTTTTGGGTAAATGTATAGTTAGTCCACTCATGCTCACTGAAAATAGCTGAAAGACTCTCCTTACATGTTTTTGCCACCTGAACACGAATCCGGAAGAAAAACTAGGCGGTCTTATACCGTTTCTGAGTTGAGAGTCCATTTTTTGTGTTAGAACGTCATTTTCAAGCACCCTTTTTTCAAGCAAAAATTACTCAAAATGCCTTATTCTTTCAAACAGCATAAACTACCAACACTAATCACTCATTTTTGGCACAACTTGGCACAAAATACATCAAGAACCAACAACTCAATCTGATATGTTGAGAGGTTAGGATGTATGTGTTGGAGGAGGATTTTTTCAATGGGCTGTATTTTGGGCGAAATTGTGCCGAAAATGAGTGATTTAGTGTTTGTAGTTTAAGCTGTTTGAAAGAAAAAGGCATTTTTAGTGATTTTAGCGTGAGAAAACAGTGCTTGAAAATAACGTGTTCTAGAACCAAAAGTGGACTCTAGCTGCATTTTGTTGACCTCCCTGATCTCTTGTCTATAGACCAGACAGAGACACGCCTTCTGCAGAAAAATTATCCCGGTCAGAAGGGAACACAACGTAACCTAACTTTGCTAACCTTGCTATCGAAGTTGAATGCAAGCCAAGCAACCTTATGAAGTACGCTCCGCTTGTGGATACTTCATTGGTGGTAACTTTTCTCGTTTTTTACGAATTATTATTGAGGTACAATAGTGTCAATCAGTCGCTAGATGCAAGTTCATGCTACATCACAGACGTCGACCATTAGACAACAGCTATGCCAACTAATTGAAATCTCATGATTGGCAGCTTTTTCTTCCACAGGCACACACATTCTATCAAAAGGAAACATTTTAATATTGAAAAATTTTGACCCTCAAGAATTTTTTTTACTCTCAAGCTTTTAGAGAAAAGAACTATTATCACATATTCCAAAAATTTTGTTGATACGCGAATTCTCCCTAAATTGCATTTTTACCAATAATAATAATTTAAATAGGAATATTATAACCTTTTGACAGAATTTTTCGATGCATAACTTGAAGCGTTGAAAAAATCCAGTTAATTGAAAATGTATTGCAATTCTTGATATTCTAGTCATTCTGAATTCGAGTTGGCCTATTCAAATTGAATTGAACCATTGATAAGAGATCACTTTATTAATTCTATACTTATTCAGTATAGATATGTTTGAAATTATAACAGTAACTAGCCAGTCCCAGTTATATAATTATTTATCTCTAAAACACATCTCTTTTATTATCAATCACACTAGCCATTTGGTGGCGTCACCAATTTCTACCACCAAAAACACTCAAAATGTATACTTTGTATCAGCTCAATTTATACAACACACTTATTTACCAATTTTCAATACTTTTTGTCTAAAAAATCAAATGGCTTAATTTAAAAAATTGACCCTTAACACTTGAACAATACCTAACCTTTCACATATGACACATAAACCTTTAATGAATGTTGGTTGCAATCAAGGAATTGCCGCCATCATTTAAAATTCAAACATAAGCAATAAATTCCAGTTTATTGGAGTACATTTCAATTATTATAATTTGTAAAAATGAAATACTGTGCAAGTTTTAGAAGTGAATACAACTGCAATAGCTCACTATCCATGGTTTAAGCTCAAAAAAATTTAAATATGCAAAAATTTACAAACATGTACATGTGGAAAAAAGGCTTGTTGATAAGTAAACAACTATTTGACTAAAGGTGTCCCAGAAATGGGCCGCAAAAAGGCCGTTGATTTGGTTTCTTCAAAAATATGCAAAATTTCCCAATACTACTGAGGAACAAATTCGGAACAAAAATCCTATTGGGAATTTTGTTGTTTCAAAAATAAATAAGAATGCATTCTGGAGGTGGTTTGCAGCATCTTGTTTTTTTTTTCAAAATCAAAATATAATATTTTTCCATAAGACTGATATGAATTATTTGAGTATTTCGATCAGTATATAATCATACCCAGCTTCGAAATGCATCGACTCTTGATTAGCTTTTAGAAATATCAATTAATAATGAACCTGGAATGTACGACTGATTCAGTAATGATTGACAAGTAATAAAATACATATCAGAAAAAATATAGTTGTAGTATGCTTCTATATACACAGTCGACGTTTCCAAGGCACTTTACATGCCATATTATTTAATGTAAAATTTTCCCCCAGGCTAAGTTAAAATTTTATGTTCTAATGATTTAAATTTAAAAAGAAATGTTTTAGAAAAACATATTTTGGCAAGATGTTTCTTAATGCAATATCATCATTTCGTGAAAACATGGTCAACTTCCCTTGAGATCCAGGGGTAGAATTTCCTACCTTTAATTTTCAAAAATTAATTTCTCAAGGAAAACTTGGCTCTAGCATAAACAGATTTTGTCAAGATGTTTCTTATTGCAATCCCTAATTTCTAAGAAAAATGGATTCGGATCCATCCCATAGAAAAACAGTGTTCTAAGATACAATATTTTTGCAAGTACACATTTGAAATTTGATGTAATTAACTGGGAAAATGGAAATTAAAATTATTATGAAAATCCGATCATTGAATTGAATAGCTAATAATGAACGTCAGAAATAGGCCGACCTTATATAAATAAATAAACGAAATAAAAATCAGCAGTGAGGGTTGCATTTAACGATAATACTAGTCATAACAACAAATGCATATAACAATTTTTTCTCGAAAGCCTCAGAAGGCTAATTTAACAAGAATACTGATAATAAATGCAATTAACTTATTCAATAACAAATAATAAAACAGATAATCTAAATTCTCAAACAACAAACATCTGTTGTAATTTTGGATAGAACTTGGTGGAAAATAAAACACAATATCTCTCCTGTGAAACTCGTAAAAGACTTTCTTATCAATCATAGAACCAGAAAAAGACAGACATACTCAGAAGAATAGGCCAAAAGGAATACCAATAGATGGCGTAATATTTTTAGATACATAATTTAACACTTATCTAAATAATATCTTTTAGACCTAATTCACAAGTAAATTTGGAATGTTTTGGCAAGCAAAGTGCTTTGGTTAATACATCCGCTAGCATTTCATCTGTGGGCAAATACTTGAGATCAACCAATTTATTTGAAATAGCTTCTTGAATGAAATGGTAGCGTACATCTATGTGCTTGGACCTCTTGTGAAATACAGGTTCATAACCAACTTTTAGTTTATTGTCATTGTTAATAGTAATACACTTGAAAGATCCTAACAAATCTGACAATAAATTTCTAAAAGAATGGCTTCTTTTGAAGCCTCGGTATTGAACTTCGGTACTACTCAAAGCCACAGTAGTTTGTTTTTTACATTCCCATGAAACGGCCCCTCCCGCTAATTTGAAAACGAAGCCGGTATATGACCTCCTGTCGCAAGTATTGTTCGCAAAATCTGAATCGACAAAACCCATTAATTCTGTATCATCACTCTCATATTGTAAGCATAAAGATTTTGTACCTTTTAAATACCTCATAATTCTCTAAGCACTTTTCCAATGTGATTCTGTATAACAATTGTTAAATTGGCTAAGAAAATTCACGGCAAAGGTAATGTCTGGTCTTGTTAATACTGACAAATACATTAAACGACCTATCAGTTTCTGATAAGGCCGATCCCTTTTACAGACATCGGTATCTGTCTCATCAAAAATAGAAATGTTATCCATGGGCGTGCCGATGGGCTTACAATTGCTCATGTTAAACCTTTCTAATACATGATTTATATACTGTTCTTGATCTAACTGAATTTTATTTTTGCATTTATCAATCCTAACTCTCATGCCCAAACATTGTTTAAGTTGACCCAAATCTTTTATTTTAAACCTTGCAGCTAACTGCTGCTTTAAAAAAACTGATTCTTGTACAGAGTTAGAAAAAATGAAAAAATCATCGCCATATAAGGCAATTATGGTTATAAGACTGTCTTCGCGCTTAACAAAAATACACAGCTCATGATCGCCCCTTTTATAGTTTAAATTAACTAATACATTTTCTACTTCCTTATACCAGACGCGAAAAGACTGTTTTAAAACATAGACAGCTTTATTCAGTTTCAAGACTTTGTTTTGGTTGCTAGTGGCGCCGGCGTTGAAACCGTCTAGTATATCCATGAACACAGTTTCTTCCAATTTTCCATTACTAGTCTTAAAGTTGAATGTTTAACGACTGGAGAAAATGTTTCATCAAAATCTATACCTGGCCTTTGGCTAAAGCCTTTAGCAACCAACCTAGCCCTATAAGTTATAGCGCCATCACTACCGACCTTTTATTTGAAAACCCATTTGCACTTCACTGGTGACTGGCCTTCCGGAAGGTCCACTAGGTCCCATGCGTGATTTTCACTAAAACTTTTCATTTTATTTGTCATGGCACTTATCCACTTATTTCGGTTTGGTCCAGCAAGAGCTTCTGCCACTGAATTTGGGTCTCCCCAACTGGATTTTCTTCATAATTTGCTAGTTTTACTGGAGTAAAATAGGTCACAATGTCTTCGAAGTTCTTGGTTTTTCTTTCTCTTTGAGATCTTCTCACATTTTCAAGAACTACCAAACTTTCTTCATCTTCAGGAACATAGGTTTCGTCACTGAGCTCCTCTTAAAAAAATACCAGTTTATCTGAACTCTGCTCCAAGTGAGATTCTGAGCTTGACTCTTCATTTGAGTAAACTTCCTGGTAATTAATTATTGGGATCGTTCCACATTGTCTGTGTTTCTTTCCTTTTCTTTAATATGTACATTTCTACTTGTAGATATCTGGCCTGTTTTTGTATTGTAGAGTCTATAGCCCTTTGTGGTTTCAGAAAATCCAACTAAAATTAACTTTTCTGATTTTTTGTCCCATTTTCTTTGTTTTTCTTTTGGAATGTGAGTCATTGCTGTACTACCAAAAATTCGTACATGACTCAAATCTGATTTTTGGTTGAAAAATATTTCATAGGGTGTGTTTGGTATATTAGACACTTCAGACCTGTTTCTTAGATAGCAAGCTGTGTTTACAGCTTCAACCCAGAAACATTTTTCCAAACCTGCTTCATACAGTTCAGGGGTGTATGGGTTAGATGTTTGATGAATTATACCTTGTCTTCTTAGATAGCTTTCAAATTCGGCAATGTACTCACCCCCATTATCTGAAGCACTTTGATTTTCTTTCCAACCTGTTTCTCGACTAAACTTTGGAAGTCTTTAAATTTTTCAAAAGTTTCAGCTTTTGTTTTGACAAAATATACAAAGGACATACGACTGAAATCATCTTGAAACTCCACATAGTATTTTGCGCCTCCAATGGAAGTTGTCTCCATGGGTCCTGCTACATCCGTATGTACTACATCGAGTAATCCAGTTGCCCTAGTGCTTGAGCATCCAAAGGATTGCAGAGTTTGTTTCCCTTCACAGCAGACTTCACAATTTTGTAGATTAATTTTCAATTGGCCATTGTAATGAATTCCATTTACTAGACCATCTCGCATCTTGTTTAAGAAACTGGAGTTTATATGACATAGCCTTCTGCGCCATGTTTCACCAGTAGTTCCAGCCTGCCCGGCCAATAAGCACCTTCTGGAAGTGTCTATTTTATACACACCATCACTCAAAAGCTTTAGCTACTAGAACTTTGTCATTGTTGAAAATCCTACAACTATGACTGTCAAACTCAATGAAATTGCCATTTTTCAAAAGCTCACTTACTGACAATAAATTTGTAGCCAATTCATGAACATACTGAGCATTTTGGATTTCTATTTCAAAGTTTTCCCAACTTTGGTAAGAATATCAACCTCGCCACTTGATTTGACAGTGATTTTGCTATTATTTGCAATCATGATGTCCTTCGCAATGGGTTCTCTTTGGTTCAACAGCCAATCCTGCCTGCATGTCAAGTGAACACTCGCTCCTGAATCCAAATACCAATCATTATTGTTGAAATTCGTGCTGAGGAAAACAACATTAAAAGCACCCTTTGTTTGCTCATCAGTGCATTTATTTTGATTAGATTGGGGGCATTTAGACATAAAATGACCTGGCTGTTAGCACCTGTAACACATGATGTCATCTTTGTTTTTGTTTCGGCTGTCATTTTTGTTTCGATTGTTTTGACATTTATGTTTCTGATTGCCAACCTTGCCGGCACCACCTGTGGAATTAGTACCGCCATCTAGTTGCATATCCAGCAACTTCGATTTTATAGAGTCTGGGTTATTCCGATTCCACTATGCTCCAACGCCATTACCATCGGGGCAAATCTATCCGATAATCCCGCCAAAAGTAAACTTCTGACCAGTGACGTGTCAAGCTTGAGTCCTGTCCGACTGAGTTTCTGGGAAGTCTCGATAACTTGGTTGACATATTCTGCCATCGACAAGCAATTCTCTAACCTTAATGAAATTAAGTTACGGAGAAGAGAAATTTTCCTAGTAAATCCTTTGTTTTCATACAAATCCCTGAGTTTGTCCCATACTCCCTTAGCTGTCGTAGCTTCCTTCACGTGCAGGCATAAGGAGGGGTTGAGAGACAATCTTGGCCTTGGCTTTCGTTACTAGTTCATTTTCGGTTTCCGTTCCATCTATGCACTTACCTTCCAGTATGAGGAAATTTTCTATGGCAAACGACCATTCCTCGTAATTTTCGCGGCCTTGCAACTTTGGAACATTCGCGAGATAATTGTTGGACGCCATCTTGCAACTGTCCACACGACGCGAGAAACACAACTTTTTATATACGGAGTAGGATTGAGTCTATTCTTTACTGTAACAACGGAACTATAACACGTAAACACTTTATTTTCTCCTACAAACGTTCTGGGCCCATAACTTATTGTAATTTTGGATAGAACTTGGTGGAAAATAAAACACGCTAGCTCTCCTGAGAAACTCTTAAAAGACTAACTTTATTATCAATCATAGAACCAGAAAAAGACCAGACATACTCGGAAGAATGGGCCAAAAGGAATATCAATAGATGGCGCAATATTTTTAGATAAATAATTCAACATCTTGCCAAAATCTTTTAGGCTGGAACCAAGTTTTCCATAAGAAATTAATTTAAAAAATTAAGGGTAGAAAATTCTATCCCTGGATCCCAAGGGAAATCGACCATTTTTTCACTAAATGATGGTATTGCAATAAAAAACATCTAACCAAAATCTGTTTGTGTAGAACAAAGTTTTCTAAACATTATTTTTTTTAAATTAAGGATTGGAAATTCTACCCTGGATCTTAAGAGAAGTTGGCCATTTTTTCACGAAATTATGGGATTGAAAATCTGTTTATGCTGGAGCCAAGTTTTCTATGAGAAATTAATTTTTTAAAATTAAGGGTAGGAAATTCTATCAATGGATCCCAAGGGAAATCGACAATTTTTCAGGAAATGATGGTATTACAATAAGAAACATCTTGCCAAAATCTGTTTATGCTAGATCCAAGTTTTATGGTCACTCATTTTTGGAAAGTTGAATTCTTCGCATCTTCCAAACAAATCATCAATAAATGTATTCAAGTCAATATATTTTCAGAGATTTCATAATAATGGGTAATATACAGGGTGATTCAAAAGTACTTTGACAAACTTCAGGAGGTGATTCCTCATAATATTCTAATATGAATTGTCCAAATAAATATATGTCCGGAAACGGTTCGTTTCCAAGATACAGGGTGTTGAAGTTTTATTTTTATTTTCGTTTTTTTTTTAAATAACTTTCGAAATACTGACCTTAATTAAACGAAAATTGGTATTGAGAAGTTTTTTGAGGTGTCGAATTCGAACCTGATATTATTATTGCTCTTACTCGTAGGGGGCGCTATCTACACGTCTTTTTCTTTTTTGAAGATTCATAACTTTTTTGAGCGTACTTCTATCACATTTTTCAGTAAAAAAATCAATTATTTTATCATATCTACGTAAAAAAGCTACCCTTGTTACAAGTCGCTATAAGCAACCGTTTTCTAGATATTTGGGATTGATAATTTCAAGTCGATTATTTGACAATCGATGCGTGTTGAAGTTATTACCATTATTTTGCATTTTTCACAAGAATGCTTGGGAAATGAATTTGACGTTTAAGTAAGTAGTTTTGGTATTTACATATTATGTGACAGTTAAACGTTTTGTTGTTTTGTTAAAGTTTCAGTAAGTTTTAAAACACTGATTTTGAAAAAAATGATTATTTAAACAATAATGCTCATTTAGCCGATATGCATTTTGTTTATGGCCTTGCGGATGGCAATGCGCGTGAATCAAGACATATTTACCAGGAGCGATTTCCTAATCGAGTACAGCCTTCAGCTCCAACATCAGGAACGAAAAAGATTTAGCAGATTTTTACACTAGATTGATTCAAAAACAAACATTATAACCACTTTGATTGAAAAACTAGAAAAAAATATTGTTGTGGATCTGTCAAAACTAGTCTGCACATGGTCATGTTATGCAGGAACATGGAGCATACAGAAAAGGAAATAATTCTACTTTCTGTGTGCTCCATGTTCCTGCATAACATGACCATGTGCAGACTAGTTTTGACATGTCTAAAGACCTCGCAGTGGTTACAGAATGGTGTGCAGCCAATAAAGCCACATTCAATTTTAATAAAACGCACACTTTGACCTTCAAAGGCGGACAGCGGGACATTATTGTAAATGACCATACCATTGAATCCAAACAGTGCAACAAATTCTTGGGAATACAAATTGACAGTAGACTGAATTGGGATGACCACGTTGTGGCCCTTGGAAAAAGAATTTCAAAGGGTGCCTATGCTGTAAGAGTTATTGTAAGTGAGCTAGGTACAGTAGCAGCTAGACCCGTGTATTTTTCACTTGTAGAATCTCACCTTGTATATGGTATACCTTTCTGGGGAGCATGTAGTTGATATCATTTAGACGTGATATTTGTTTTGCAGAAGAGAGCACTCAGATATCTCTGCAGAGCAATCTACAGACAATCATGTAAAACCCTTTTTGTTAAGAATAAAATATTGACCCTTCCAGCTCTTTTTATTCTTGAAACAGTCTGCATCATATATAAATATAAAAGTTCATTCCCTACTAGAGTTCATGTCTATAACACACGACAGGATAACAACATAAGATTGCCAATTCCAACATCAACTCTTGTTAAGAATTCTTTTATTTATAATGGTTTACCACATGGCCAGAACCAATTGAAAGAACTGAAGCCTATTGTAGGTTCAGGAGGGCAACAAAAAACTATTTGTAGAACAGCCATTTTATTCTGTCGAAGAGTTTTTATCTTCTTCTCTGAAATTTATTTTTCTTGTTGTTTTTATAGATTTATATATACATATATGTGTGTAAGTGAATACAAAATAGTATTGTGTCTTAATTAGGTTTTTAATTATAGGTTTTTATTTATATGTTCTATTGACTGCTCTGCTGGAAAAATGTATAAATTTGAACAAAAACTATGAGGTATAAGGTTTTAATTATGTTTTATTTAAGTTCTTTTGTCATGCTTTGTTACAAAATTTATATTTTTAAACAATAAAGACTGACTGACTGACAGATCCATGAAAGTGGTTATATATTATATGTTTGTTTTTAAATCAAAATGGTGTAAAAATTTGCTCAATCTTTTTCGCCCTGATTATTTATGTACATTTTCACTTTTATTATAATCCTCAAGTAAAATATTTGTAACCTGT
>JAFIRS010008378.1:0-17623 GCA_018342105.1 Gonioctena quinquepunctata
GTACTAGACTTTTATTTTCCCTGACTAAACATTGCTTGGCCTGTCGGGACCATTGACTGGTCAGTCAAACTCGTTTTCGCTGTGTGGAAAATTATGACTCACTGCGCCTAAAAGAAATCATTTCTACAGATAACTACAATACATAATTTTTCAATGGTTCAAAAATCGATGTCAATATGAGCTACCCTTCATAATAAAGATAGTTCTAAGGTCACAAACTTTACAATTGTTTCTTTAACCCAACCAACTACATTCCACTGCGAAGCTGTTGCTGAGTACTTTTTCAGTACTTAAATCATGTCATCTTCAGTATTGGTACTGCCTTTAGTCATGAGATATTTCAACTGAAAAAATAAATCGAAAATGAATGAGAATCAAATTAATTCATCACAGCTCACCAAATTTGATCTATTGCTGTTGGTGGAAACAAGTTCCTCAAAGTATTCCATTTCCTGGATATTTTTTATTGGAATGTGGCAACGTCTCGTTGCATTTGAGACTTCAAGTCGGAACCTATATCATCTACGGATATCTTGGTAGCCGCATCACTATTTCTAATAAAATTGTCCATGTCGATATCGCCTACGGTATTGAGCGGTAGTGACGGACTACAGAGCAGCGACAGAAGCTATCTCTTCCGTCCACCACCACCCGAACAATGACCAAATTTGTCGACACTCATGACGCGAATGAGGCTAATGCGCATGTCGCTATTGTATTATACCAGCTTTACTGGGTTCATTGCGATGGCCACGATTTCGTTTTGATACAAAGACGTATAAACGATCGAAGCATTCAGTTGGAATCTTTCCAATAGACGTAATCCAATGGGTTGTCATTGTATACCAAAGAGGCCTCATACCATCGCCGTTGACGCTTTCCATCAAATATTTCATATTGTGTTCGTATTTCCATTTTTGAGTGCCTTTCAGACGTCTGTTCCAAAAATCTCTCTATAAACGTTCAAATCATCTTCATCATAGTCCCGAGTGTAGAATATCATCTGGTATAGTCCAGGAGCCGATGCAAACTGATGATGGCCCGTTTCAATAAATCCGTCTTCACAGCAGTTTGGCAAATTTTGCAAGAACCAACTCGGGGATCTGACGTGGACGTTGTATGACGTGGACAGATATCGATTCAGATACTCGTTCATTGGTTTCGTGAAAATTTCGGGGTGAGACGCTGTCATCAGAGAAATATTCTTCATAACTGCTGCTGCTTTGAGTATTCAATTTTTCTTTTTCTTGCTTTAACTTCCAACGTTGTTGCAAAAATTGAGATATTGGTTCGAAGAGTTTATTTGTGGTGTCGTCTCGTTCGGTTTTCTCAATTTTCAGAGCCTTGTTCTTTTTCCATATGTCTTGCCAAATTCTGGTTATTTAATTGTTGCGCATAGCGATAACGACTCTATCGTCTGAGGGTGGATGCCGTTGCATGTCACGTGACTATATTTTTCATGTCGAAGCCTTTGCGGTATCTGCCATCGTTCAAGTGAAAGTCGTTGACTATTACGAGGGTATCATATTGACTGTTGGGCCAGCATTCCGAACATACCTTCTTGAATTAGTCGAAGGTCATGTCTGGTGATACGTTTTCGATGAATACGTGCTTCAAGTTGATTTCGTCCTGTTTCAACATATTCAGTTTTGCCATATCAGCTGGTTCGGTATTTTCGAGTTATTCTGAATTAGGCGGCATCGATGTTCTTGTGCCTGCACATTGAGTAATATTCTCCAATTTTGCGTTGTCTGTCGCAAGCCACATCGTCGAATATGAATACAGAGTTAGGCTAAGATTCATTGGGTGAGATGATATCGTGGTCTCTGTACAGGAAATAACCGATTCTCACCACACCGCTCAACACCTCTTCGAGAAATCCAAGTATCTATCAACACAAAATGATTTCGAGTAGACGTAGATATTTTGGAACATGGCGTCTTTTTCACTGAACAATAACGAGAGCACAATGTTTGTTTTCCCAGAGCCGGATATGACGGCCCGGAAGGAAATTAACAATATCGTGCCATGTTTACTCTCACCCTCATTACCGACTTCGAAAACGTCAAAATCTGGATAAGAAGCGTGTGCTCTTGTCGAATGATCTTTATGTTCTGACTCAAATCCACACAGTGTTGGTCATATATATTGCGGTTAACTTGAGTTGTTCTTTTTCGTCTTGTATATTTTTTTGTTTCCCCTTTTCTCTTGGGTGAAAGTAATCTGGAAATCAGATTTATGTATTTCCATGACCTCTCACAGTTGACTTTTTCGTCGGAACTTTTGCGTGCATTGATGTTCATCAGAATCATTCTATAGTTGAAGGAATCTTGTTTCTGTGAAATTCATTGCTTTATTTTTGGTGAGGAGTTTTTTCAATTCCTCAGTCAATTCATACGAGTCTCTGTCGAGTTTCAACGATTCGCCTTCAATGACTATGGATTTTTTCATATAAAAAACCTCAACCCATTCAGAGTTATGCCATAAAAATCGGGATCAGGTACTACGGACATGTTGACGCTTTGAAGTCTCAACTACGACTAACACTCAATGACGAATCACAAGAACATGCTAACACACTCTCAAACACCCCCAAACATTCTCAAACATGGCCATACATAACTACCCCTAACCACCAGGTGTGCTCAACAATCTGATAAACTCAATCCTGTTCGAAACTCATCTCCTGGAAGGATATCAGTACTGTGGACATCAGTTGTATTTTTATCAGTCCAACAAAGTTACAAGAGCTGCTGGCCAAAGGTGATCGCGGCATGAATTGGATGATTCCTGGGACATCATGATGTTGCATATTCCAATAACAAATCTTACGAAGACAGACACAAGGCTGATTAATCGGCGGTACACCAGCCATTGCCAAAACAGTCTGAATCGGTCTAGAAAGACTCTATAGTTAATCTGCGATGGCTCTATATGTAGTATGTGTATATACAATAAACTTCCTAAAATATCAAGGATTGTTCCACCTACTTCAGATTTAGAAACAGCCTTGAATCTTCTTTACTCGATAATGTGTTCTACCCCCATCAAGGGTTCTCGGACTTGATTGCATTTTAATTTTGATTTCAGGGTGTTTATATTTGTGTACATACGATTAGTTAAAAAAAACACTTTCTTTGTTTTTGAGCCATGTGACGTATTTTATACAATTCATATTGTCGATCAAAAGTGTGGCAAACCTTCAGTTTGGTAACGTTGGAGGGGTACTGCAACGTTTTCGAAAACTTTGTAATGGGTCTTGGCGGCACCTGTATTAGGTTTGCTCTTTACTTTGACTCTAGGTAAAAGACAGCCCACGCGTCGCATACGTCTTTTCATGGGTCCATCTGAAATTATCCAGCCTTGCATCGTTTCCCGACTCCCATGTGAATTCTTCGAGACGGCATCTCAGACACACGATAATGTCTCCTTGATTGGTATAGAAAAGATAGGCTCTGGCCAATTATTTCTTTGGATATACGTGATTTCAATTCCGACATATGACCGCTGTCAGTCCTATCAGTGTTCAATGAGACGCGACATCATGATAGCTGTCAGGTCTGTACCTTTCAACTGATGAATTTATTCTAATTGAATTTTAATGTTCTGATTACGCGCTCGGCTATGACAGCTTCCATCACCGTATACTTATTGTAGAGATTGATTTCGTTTTTTCATATCAGATTTTGGAATTGTAGAATTTCGTACTTCAATCGGTTTGGAGATTTTTGGACACCGTTTCGTATGTTTCAAGATATCCGCGAAATATTTGGTTGATTTTTTACCCATTTTAGATTTCAGTAGATGGGAACAGAAAAATATATATGTCTACTCGATGTCATGGGCAAACTACTCGAACACCTCATCAGTTGTTAGATATTGAACTTGAGGTCAACCAGGGTTTGTGAGAGAGACGGCTTCCATTGTGGAAGATCCACTGTAGGCGCAATAAAACGTGTAACCGAAAGCGGCATAGAGCACGCTTATCACGAGAATGCTTCCAACACTGCTGTATGGAGCCTCATATCAAATAATTTGAGGCATATCGGCATCAGCATTCACATTATGAATCTGGTAGAAAGCTATTTCTGGCACATAACTCTGAGGCTCGGAGCAAGAGAAATGAAGGATTCCCACCATCGCCGATTCTCCCCATCAAATATTTCATAATGTGTCTATTTCCATCTTTGAGTGCATTTCAAAAGTCCGTTCGCGGTTCCATGATATTCGGACAACTCCAAAATCGTGATCATAGTCCCAAGGCCTTTTGTAGAATATCAGCTGGGATAGTCCGGGAGTCGATACGAATTGACGATGTCTCTTTCCAATGAATATGTAAACAATCTTCCAAGGGGATCGTAAAATTTCTCAAGAACCAACCCAGAGAGCTGACGTTATAAATGGGTCGGTATACCTTATCTATGCGTTTGTCATCTTTCCGAAGTTCTCGTTCATCAGAGTGCTGCTGTTTCTTTGCGTATTCTGTTCTTATTCATGCTCATCTTCTTCATTTTTCTCTTCAACTTCGGGCATTTTCTCCTCCTTGACTCTGAATCCAAGAACTTATTTGAGTTTTTGAGGTCTTGTCAAATTGTCACAGAGGTGGAGATATCGGTTTGAAGAGTTTATTTGTGGTGTCGTCTCATACGGTTTTTCCGACTTCCTAAGCCTCGGGCGTGAAACCAATGAAAAGCGTCGACAAACGACTGTTCAAGGTCATTATGATTACGATGTTTTGGATAGGTGCAGTATATAAATAATGATAATGAATTCAAGAGTAGTCATTCAAGCAATAATAACATTTATCTTCCCAAATACTGCATGGTAGAGGTGAAACACTTCTTCTGTGAGAAGTGAAACAGGAAAAACTTTATAGACCCCAGGTAGTGCATATAATATGTCTAAGAGTTCTCAAAGTTCAGCGTGCTTTATCAAATAGTCCAGAGGTACAGCTTTCGTTTTCGCTTTAGACAAAATTTTTCATCCATTTCGTGGTAGAAAATTGAGACAGAAATAACCATAATCGATCTGATCAAATTCTGCTGCGATCATTGTTATATATTGTTACAAAAGGGGTCCAAAGAATATTCCAATGAATTCGTCGGTTTATTCCAGTTTCAAATAACACAATAGTACTTTAACAATACATTACTGATCCATGACGACGTTATTTTCCCAAAAAAAATACATTGCTTCCAGGTATTTCACCCATATGAAGATCAGATCCTAAATATTTCATTGCTTTATTATGATTTCTCACAGTCCTAATTATAGCACCTACCTCCCAGGTTGGAAGTCTGGCGAAAAAATATATCAGATGTTGGATTCGAATTGAATAACTCAACTCAAACGATGAATTTTGAGAGGTCTTCAGTTATGGATTATTTTCTGTATATTGCTGCGATTGAAAGATTTCACACCCATTATGAACTTTCGTTTAGTTTTCATTGCTACGATGCTGGATGGGGCGCTTGTTTTTTCGCCAAGTGTTGCGTTTTTGGATTTAACTCGTTCCCACGCCTCTTCTCCAGAACTGTATCAGCTTTATTTCGTTTTTCAAAATGTTCATTCTGGGAATAGGCGATATTGTGTTGCTTGCAAGCTGCGTCCGAAAAATTGATACCAGGATCACCTCTTGCAACTCATCCTTACAAATGAGTTCCTTGAAAAAAGAACCATCGGTGATATTGTAATCAAAATACTCATCGGTTCACAATATCCATGGAGATGTTGTTCGAATGGTATCCTATTGGTAAGCGTACTACTGACACCTTTTCCACGTTGGGTTAACATGAGAAATGTCGAATGATGTTGAGAACACCTCTATTTATCACTTTGAAACTGTCGTCAACCATTTCAAAAATGGCGTTAGTTGTATTGATGATTACTGAATCATCATACCCGAATTCATTTCGTGCAATGTTTTGTGGTTCTAGTGCATACGGTAACAGAATTTGATGGCATGGCTGCCTTGATAAGTTAAGAGGCCCTAGCTTCAACTTTTTTCTGAATACATTTTTTTTTCGTTTTCAAATGAGTCTAAAAAAATACACCCTTTCATGGCATTAGAAAGCCACAAATCCAATACTGTGATGAGTTATATTGAAATTTACATTGGTCCAGTTTGCAGTCATTTTCGATAATAGAACAAACAAATACTGAGAACACTCCAAATCCACAGAGAGTCGTACTGAGGGATCCAGTTGAAAATTATGCAGTCAGAATAAAATAGGAAATTTTAACGATGGTAAAACTGTTAGCAATGATGTACTTTCAGAAGGCAGAGAACAACAACAAGACGGAGAAAAAGTACGACTCCAAACGAAAAAGCACAATAAGTTAATAGAGTGTCATCACCCACGAGATTGTTGTGGTGACAAATATCGCTACAAATGCAGCACAAGGTTTTCGGAAGAAATACGAAACCAATCGCCAGAAAGATGGGAATTTATCGACACAAGGGCATCGATACCGTCTTTTTCAGTCGGGAAAATACCGAAGCAACTGATTCGGGACAGTTGTAATATTCACAAATGAATACTATCACATGATCACCATGAAAACACGTATTTGATGAATATGTTTCCCAAAAAATATCTCCCGAAGATTTCAAACGTATGTTTGCCGAATGTTGGCGTGATAGGTATAGAGCATTCGTAAGCAATTGAAACGAACCTGGAAGTTTTAAATTGATGCGGCCAATATTTGTTGAAAATGCTTATTGAAGTACGCAAAAAAAACCCTAACTTCAGTAAATGATTTTCACTAAACTGGGTTAACAAAACCACGACACGACTGAAAATAATGGATCCCTGTCTGTGTTTCATGCCCAGTGCAGCTCCGATGCAATTTACGCAGCCACAAAGGAAGCTTTCAATATTGGTCAAGAGAACGCAGATATGTATGATGTATATCATTTTGACATCACAATCTAGATTAGTGAGAAGAGAAAAATATTGAGGTTGTGGAGTATGAGCGATGAACACATGATTGCAGGTGTATGTTGTGTGTGTTTCGGTTACACGAATGCGAATTCCGAGTGTTTTCAATAGCCGAAGAAAGCGCTAAAAAATATTCGTTCGTCCCCTCAAAATATTTGAGAGGGCCGTGTTTTGACTTCGGATTCGTGGAATACATATTCTTAGTTTAGCTAATATCAAATTCGTTCATATGGTTCAAAAAATAAACAATAACACCAAGCAGTGCATTGACATGGCCACTTTGAGGTACAAGGTTATCGAATCAGTAATCCAACAGTAATCCAACAACCAGCGAAGTTTTGGTAGGTGATACATTTCTTATCTTCTGGCTCATTGGGGACTCATCTTGAAAATTTCGTGGAAAAAATCTTTTCATTTTTTGATGGGTTATCCACTATTAGCGATAGTGCGAGAAGTTAGTTTATGTATATAGGCTGGAATAGTTTTTATTTTCGCAGGATATGTATGCAGGATGTGACGAATATGGTTCAATGTGGAAATATACGCATAATACGTGTCGCGTTTCGGCGAAATACAACTGGCAGCAGTTTTTTTTCCAAACTCATTGAACGCTACTGGCGACAGCTCTCATCACTTCGACACTTTCAATATCTTAGCAGAAAAATTGTTTTCTGATATGATCCAAACAAATTGTGTGAATGATGAAACTTGCTGATCGCCTCTAAAGATGAATTGAATACTTTTCACCATAAAAAAATTATCAATAATCAGCAGACAAGGAAGCTGTGTGTACGTGGCATAATCATAATAGTTTATTTTTATGTCAAATTTCGTGCAATTTTTGATTCAACACTCTCTGCATTAATGAAGCTTGCCTGAAAAGATAGTGGGTGCATGAGAGTAAGTTTTTGGTTTTTCTAATTTTTTTGGAAAATTTTAACAGAAAATCGTTAAGTATGACTTACTCGTTATATGAAAGAGGGGAAATTCATAAAATGTTGACATTCATAATGTTTCAAAGATTGAGATGTATGGATATATGACAAATACAAATAAACACATAATAATTTATATTTTTTCCGAAACTGCATCCCTTTGCGAGTCTGGAAAGTTGGTCGACAATAAGTGAAATTTTTTCAAGAGCTATGTTCTAGGTTTCTATGACCACTTTCTGAATTTGAACAGAGAACAGAGTAAGTTATCCATTGAGTAAAAGGTAAACATTTCCAACCAATTTTTTTCATTTGGAACCACAAGAGATTTGCAACCGAAGTTTTGTTGAAGATTGTTGGAATAAATGAATGTACCCAACCAGATATGGAATGAAATGAGATCTATTGAAATATTCTTCGAAATTCGAAGGTTATTGCTGGGTGATTATTTTTCAATATATGGGTCCTCTAGAATATCCAATAAATTTTGTATGTGATCGTCTCCAAAATTGAAGTTGTTTTCATTATCCCTCAGGTCTACAAGTTCTGACGACTTAAGTTGTATCCCAGTCCCCAAAATTAAATTTGTAGATACCAGTTTCAGATAACTTGTCAATTTCACATTTGTATTATTCAAATGTCTATCTGGATCATCGTTAGTTCTCTATAACACTCAACTACTTTTTGGGCAATGCTTCTACTCGACAACAATACGTAAAGCGTCAAGAAAGCTACTGTGTTTGACGCATGATAAGAACATTGGGAGGAAAGTTTTGAAGTACTTCAGTTCGAATGGCACCTACAAATCAATAGAAATATTAACTGAAATAGCAAAACTCTACAATGATACAAAAATTACAAAGATTTCCATTGTGGCTGAAGTTATATTTATTACTCTTCAGGTGATGGCAAAAGAGGCATGTTTTTGTTCGTTAAGGTGCTCACATGGGTGGACATTCAGAGGTCTACAAGTTCTGCAGATATAAGTTACATCGCAATCACCAATATTAACTTTATAGGTACCACTTTCTAATAATTTGTCAATTTTTTTCTATATCTTGTATTTCAAACGTTGCTGGAGCACTTTTTCACTATCTTCATATTAAATTCTGTATTTTGTTTTCTTCCTATAAATTATAATGAATACTTTCCATACACGAATGGACTGCTTGTTGCTCATAGTCATCACTGTCGCCCGACAGTTTTGCCAACTGAAATACACGTACGACTGGGTAAATTTTGTGATCACCATGAAATAGAAATATTTAACTTGTATATTCATGAGAATGATTCATTCGATTCCAAATCATTGGCTCCGTACTCCTATACTCTGAATCACTACCAGGGGGACCTGCATCGCTGGTCAATAACATGCCATCTATAGTTTTTTGGTAGTCGGAAAATACATGGCACCCCAATGAATTATCATAAAAAATCAAGGAACCACACATTTATGCACACAGTGGGGCGGGTGGTATTATGAAAGGATGTGGGATTGATTGTGATATGGTGACAAGTGAATTTATAGAAGTCACGTGATAAGTGATTGAGTATATTGCGACTGCACTTGAGAGAAAAACATTACCACAAATAACATCTATAAGAAGAAACGTGGGATTCCTACTTCTGAACTATTGGTGTCCATTCACCAAAAATATACTTCAACATTCCCATAGTCTTCGTTATATTATTGCTTCCACTGAAGCTAGTACCCTTAATTCTTCCAGTTATTATGAACAGCTGAAATATTGAATCATTTGCAGGCCTCTTCAGAGCAGCTATTGGTCAGAGTGGATCTGCCCTCAACCCTGCGTCTTTCAATCGGGAAGCCATAGAAACAGCTTATGGAATCGCAGCTGAGATCGATCCAGGGTTTGGCAAAAACTGTTCTTCACAAGAGTTACTGGAAATTTTGTGTAATGCTGATAGTGAAATGATTCATGCAACCACCACCAAATATAAAGTACGTTATCAATACCACTAGACTTTGAATTTCCTGTTCTTAAACAGAGAATACAGTTGGGAACTATAGTTCTTCATGTCATGACCGTAATACTTGGTTTCAGTCTTTTGCACCCGTTATTGAAGTTATGCATGAAGGAGCGATGATCACAGAATCTATGTATACATCAGTTGAACAAGGAAAGTTCAACAGGATTCCCTACTTGGCAGGGATTACATCAGAAGAAGCAGTTAGATTAGCATCAGGTTGGTATTTCTTCTATCAGCACATTTCTCATCAATATGCCAAATACATTTTTATTATTTGTGAGGTTGTGATACAATATTTTCATACAGTGTGAGATATAAAAATTGCGCCGGTATACGTCAACTTTTGTATATAGGGTAATCATCTGAAGAAATATTAAATATCTCTTATTACTCACTTAGGAGAGTGAAACTTGAAGTTACCCAAGAAAAGAACGACTATTATTATTTGCCATGGAATAGATTCAAGCGTAACTGACGCAAAAGAAATTATTGTAGTTGAGATACGTAACAAGAAAACAAGTGTCAGATTTCTTCTACATTTCTGGTTTATCCAATGACATTCTTAAAATATATATATATCTGTTCATCCATCATGAAAATTAAAGTAATTCTATATAAACTTGAGGAATATAAAATGCATTAGTCGAATCGTGGAATTAAAATATTATGTATAAATCTGAATTTGCCTATACCTTAACAATCATTATTTCATTTGAGGATATATTATAATATTTGATATAGCGAGATACTAAAGCTTGAAACCGTATAATCATGCTTGTACCTGTCCCATGGTATTTTCGGCCGAAAATCAGTAGAGGTAGAGAGGTCAATGGGCAGTTGGAAATATTATGAATGGGTGTCATTTCAATCTATCAGTCAACTCCTACCCTGTGAGTTATTTATTGGTTTACTGTACAAAAAAAGATCATAACCAAATAGTGTCTGCAAGTAATATTCAAACTAGAATTTCCAAATTCGTCAAAATATAGCAGGTATTGGGAAATAAGAAGAAGTAGCGAGTATCAAGAGTCAAACACAAAGCTGAATCATTCAAGCACATAGAATGAATGAATTGGTTCGTCATTACTAGCACCATTGCTTTGAGAGAAAGTAGCTATTTACCCGATTTCTGTCTACATTGCATAACATTAAACCGCGCGTACTACCTTCGGTAATCGATATCGAAAAATTATAATGAGAGAAATGAATGGTAGATGGATAACGTCTAGATAAATGTACAAAAAATCATATTCGCAGGTATAAAAATTCAAAATTATAAACGATTTAAGATTAAAAATTGGTTCAATTTTCCGTAGTCATTGGAAACTATTATGTATTAGGATCAAACGACCTACGAAAAACTGAACCAATTTTTTTAAATTTTCATTTGTTCATAATTTTTGAAATTTTTGAAGATATTCTTACCAAGAAATAAATTTCCCTTAACGCATATTGTGACATGGCTGATACATAGCGAAGAAAGCTGTATGGGACAACCGCTGGTATGCGTTTCCCGCGAAATCAACAATTTACAGCCATTCATGAAGTAGTGCATATCTAGGTGATATCAGCTATGTACTAATTAGTCTCCCACTTTGGTATTACAGTTCAGATGTGCATAACAGCCAGTGTTTGTTGGATATTCACCCAAAAAAATACACAGATCAAGGTAAGAATTTCTAGAATGGCATTGCATTCTTCATCGAATCAAAAAGCTTCAGGCTTTCTCATCTGGTGATATTCAGATGGACACAATGATGTTCTAGGAAGGAAAAAATGCTCATTTGGTTTAAATAGATGGCAATAGGAGTAAGGGTGATTGTTTGTCAAATGAAAGTAACAGGGAGGAATTTGGAAATCTTTGGTTGAAGAATTAGATTTCAGTGGCCTAGTGGTCACGGATGGTGAGGATGGATAATTTGTTTCGGAAACCGATTATGAAGTTGATTAGCCATTTGCCAGGCTGCCAACTGGTGAAAAAATCCAAATGAGGAAAAATAAAAAACTTAAGCGGCAGGACCAGACTCTTGGAAAGCCCACAGTGGACATTCTCTTCAGAGGATTAGTGAACCTTCCTGAAGACATTTTAGCATTAGACCCGCCTTATCAGTCCTTCAAGTATTTTTTAACGCAGGATATTATCATCAACGACCAGACTAATCTGTTTTCTATCCAGACGAGACCTAAGAAACCAGCACATATAACAGATGATGGAGGAATGCGTGTAAATGTCAATTATACACCACCATAAATTATTGGAACAATTCGCCAGAAATTCCAGCGGTGGCACAATAGATTTGAAGGAATAGAAAGATTTCTTCATTCCAATAATAAATATCCTATCGAACATCCAGGCCACGATAAATTTCTTCAAATGCATTCATTTTTGAACAAATATAGGAGAGCTGCTATCCCAAAAAGAAGAAAACATGGCCGTAGCTGAATCAATAATACCCAGCAAAGCAATGTCTTCGATGAAACAATATAACCCGAAGAAGCCACACAAATGAGGGTACAAGTTAATCATTTTGAATAGCGTATCGAATTTCAGTTATAAATTTAATTTATAGTAGTGGTAGTAGTCTAGTGCTTTTTATTACTAGTTTACTAGGGTACCATTCTTAGTATACGTCACTTAAGAAGTTTTTCACCTCTTAGAACTGTAAGAGTCCATCGACTTCCAAATTGTAGATTGCCAAAAGGAACAGAAATTAGAAAACGTAGCAGGGGTTCAGTTATTGAAAAAGTTGCGGAAGTGAATGGTATCAAAAATTTCTGCCGTTTTGTGGTATGACAATAAAAAATGTATAACAGTGCCTACATATTTCGCCAGTCAACCAAAGTTGGAAGTGGAAGATATATCAAAAAAAAAATTAGGTTCACATGAATATTCTGAGAACTCATTGTATTGGTGTATATTATATAATAGTTAAATGGGAGGCGTTGATTTATTGTATTCAATGCTTGAATACTTTACGGCAAAAAATGTATGATCAAGTGTTCTATTCGCCACTTTCTGAATTCAAATTGGCTATAGCCAAAGATCTCACTAGATCTAATATTGTTACCAGGAAACGGGAAAAATCATTTCATTTTCCGAAATGGAATACTGATCTTCAGCGGTAAATCTCATTTCATAAAATATTTATCAATAAATCAACAATGAAAATTGTAGGAATTCACAAATGACTGGTTACAGAAAAATATTTCTCAATGTATTATTCAAATTGTTAAATAATCAATATAATCATTATTTTCTCAAACCAATTTTTTTTTTTCAATGTGTAACTAATCCATTTGTTTATATACATTATTCAGGCAAATTAACCAGGAAATTATCAACTTCTTTCTCTATTGGATTTTTTCTTGAACAAACCATTCCTCAGGATAACATTTGTAGAAAAGTCGAAATATTATTATTTTTTTGTTAAACCAAATCATTCATCACTAATGGATATCAACTATTTCAGACATCGTAATATTATAATCTCATTGAGTATGAATCTGAAGACTACAATACATAATTTCAGTCCCATTATTTAAACAATTCCACGACTCGCATTAAAAACGAAAACAATAAAAAAATCTTCATTTGCAGTCCTCAATAATATAAATATTGATTTATAAAAATCAGCTGGATCATATTCATTAACACAATTCAATATATATATATATATATATATATATATATATATATATATATATATATATATATATATATATATACAGTGACCGGCAGAAAGTACGCATCATATGGGAAATTCTTTTATCAATAAATTTTGACGAATATCGATATGTGCAATCGCTTCTGCATCAAAGGCAACCCCAAAAGACGTTGTACAGTGCCGTTCAATTCGATTATGTTCCAAAACACACTTAGTTGGAAAAATATCAAAAAATGTTATTCGAAAAAGTTGTTCAGAACGTTATTTTATAGCTATGTACAAGTTTTGAAAAAAATCTGAGATAAAAAAATAAAAATCAATTTTTTGTCATAATAAAAATTTCAAATTGGAAAAATACATTTTAGACAAAGAAACTCATTAGTAAGGCCATCGGTAATATTTTAAATGATATTTTGTGAATATTCGCAAGCTACTTCTATTTTATTCGGAAAAAATTGAAATCTATTCAAAGAAAAAATAAATTGATTTTTGGCAAATTGTTGGAATCATACAATATTATCATTGTTGATGCGTGCATGGACAGATTTCCTCATGACCAAAAAGGCCATGAAACAATTGACTAATAATGACAATATGTTATCAAACCATTTAGTAGTGTTATTATTTATCCAGGTGTTTTTATCGTCTTTATTCTAAAGTTTTTTTCATTGTAAAAGTTACATTTTGTTGTGTGTTAACAATAATTAGAGATGCCCCAAGAAAAGCTGAGTTTGCAAGAAAAAATTGAGCTCGTCTTAATATGTGGTGAGCGATTTCATAGTTCCAGAGAAGCAGCAGATATATTCAATGCTAGATATCCAAATAAGAATATCCATGGACCTACTGTGTTGCGTATTTTGAACAAATTTAAAGCTACAGGCAGTGTAGAAAATCGTTACAAAATTCCACATAGTAAGCCCGTCACTAATGAGGAAGGTACCTTCAATGTTTTGTTATCGGTCACAGAAAATCCACGGATGGCACTATTGGAGAGGCAGGAACAAACCGGTATATCTGAAAAATCCATAAGAAGAATTTTGAAGAATAATAAATTTCGTGCACACAAACCAAAATTCATCCACACCTCACTCGATAGAGATTTTGATGCACGCTTAGATTTTTCATTTTGGTTCCAAGGCATGATTGAAGAATGCCAACGTCGAGTAATGGACATTTACAAACTTTCGAGTATGCATTAAATTGTTTGGTTTATAATTATTTCAGCTTCTAATTTTATTATAAAATGTAATTATGTAAAAAATTTAATCAATTTTTTGTTCTAATAAAAAATTCATATTAAAATTCTGTAGATACATGGTTCTTTGTCAATAATAAACAGTATCGGGATTATAATGTCCTGAAGATATTTCTGTGACCTCTTATGAAGCAGCTGATCACAGAATCCACAGATTTAAAATTTTCTTCGAATAAAATAGAAGTAGCTGGTGAATATTTACAAAAGATCATTCAAAATATTACTCTTGGGCTCTACTAATGAGTTTCTTTGTCAGAAATGTATTTTTCCAGATTGAAACTTTTTTTATGGCAAAAATTGATTTTTATTTTTTTATCTCAGATTTTTTTGCAAACTTGTACATAGCTATAAAATGTCGTTCTTAACAACTTTTCCAAATAACATTTTTCAATATTTTCCCAAGTTCGGGATTATAATGTCCTGAAGATATTTCTCTGACCTCTTATGAAGCAGCTGAACACATGGCAAATCCACAGATTTAAAATTTTCTTCGAGTAAAATAGAAGTAGCTGGTGAATCTTCACAAAATATTATTCAAAATATTAGTCTTGGGCTTTACTAATGAGTTTCTTTGTCAGAAATGTATTTTTCCAAATTGAAATTTGTTTTATAGCAAAAATTGATTTTTATTTTTTCATCTTAGATTTTTTTCCAAACTTGTACATAGCTATAAAATGTCGTTCTGAACAACTTTTTTGATTAACATTTTTCAATATTTTCCCAAATAAGTGTGTTTTGAGACATAATGTTTAAATTTTTTAAATTTCCTGTCAAACAAGAAAAGACGAACGGCACTGTACAACATCTTTTGAAGTTTCTTTTGATGTAGAAGCGACTGCATGTATCGACATTTGTCAAAATATTATATTAAAAAAAAATCCCATATGATGCGTACTTTCTGCCGGTATATATATATATATATATATATATATATATATATATATATATATATATATATATATATATATATATATATATATAGAACGGGAGTCATTGCTGACTAGTTAGGGATGAAACCAGTAAATAGTGGGGTTATGCAGCAAATAAAAGAGAACTCTTTGAAGGTTGTCCAAGCTTTCGCAAATTTTATTAATTATTCCATCATCAGGGAGAATCTTTGTTGAGAATGATTATAAAGGTATTCAAATATGAGGATTGACACATTATGAAGGATGAATGATGATATAATACAATTTAAAATAACTAGTTAGGTATTAGAATAAGGATTATCACATTTTTGTAGGTGAACTAGTTATTTTAAATTGTATTATATCACCATTCATCTTTCAAATGTGCCAACCATCATATTTGAACACCTTTATAATCATTCTCAAAAAAGATTCTCCCTGATGATGGAAATAATTAATAAAATTCTCGAAAGCTTGGACAACCTTTAAAAGTTCTCTTTTATTCTGCATAACCATATTCACTGGTTCCATATATATATATATATATATATATATATATATATATATATATATATATATATATAATGTAATCTATCATCTTGCAACCTGTGAATGACGAGTATATAATGTCATTTTTTAACGAATTACGGTGGTTAAAAATCTGTTTTTCAAACATGTTTTGTTCTAGGTAGCGGTACTCGCCTCATTTCAGGTGTCCTACTCAGAGGAAAACTTTGGCGATTACCGAATGCAATAAACATTCAACTAGACATTTGAGTAATGTAGAATGTTGAACTGATTGTGTGATAAATGTATACATTGCAGGCTCCCTGAGATAGATATTCAATATCAAAGGGAAAAAAACAACTAACCGTGTTATATCCTAACTGGTAATGATGTCCGAACTAGATGACTTCATACTGTGCTTTGAAGCACTTACTATAATTATCAAAATAACTTGTAAGGAACAAATAGTATTGAAAAGGCAAACATTCGCAATTGAATATTGTTTTTGAAAATAATATCACAACCATTGTGGTGACAGACATTCAGAACACGTGAACTGAACACTGTTGCCAAGCTAGACTCCCACATGCACGGACACAGTTCACGAAGCTATCTACGAACGAAAGTTTGTTAGATTCTATTAGTGTTCTAATATTGGCTGGTGAACTGAAGATTCCAATTAGCAACCAATCAGAAATCAGTACGCGATGTGCAGGAGAATTATTCAAAAAATTATCGTCTTCTGCTGGCTCTTAAAACTAAACAGCGAGCGTATTTTGAAGAGTAGAAGACAAGATGAATCACTTGTCGCATTCATGAATGAAGTGGTAAATTTCAATTCTGGTTGGATTCTGGAGTCGCCAATCACTGTATGGGCGTTTTAGTTTCTAGACATATCAATATAATATTTAATTATTCTTTGATAGGGTGACAAATTTTCGAATAGACAAAACCATAATTATCAAATCAATTCTCGTGCACATCGCGTACTGTTTTCTGATTAGATCCTAAGATCTTTCATTCACCAGCCACTTGGAAAACACTAGCAGAATCTAACAAACTCTTGTTTGTAGGCATCTTTGTAAACCGTGCATACAGGACTCTTGCTTGGCAATAGTGCTCAGTTCACGTGTTCTGAATATCTGAATCACTACAATAGTCGTCATTTTATTTTGCAAAACAATATTCAATTGCAAATGTTTCCCTTTCCAATACTGTTTGTGTTGTTCGTTCCTTACAAGTGATGATTATGATGAGTGCCTCAAATCAGAGTATAAAGTCAACTAGTTATGACTTTATCACCAGTTTGGATATAACAAGGATAATTATTTTCTTCATGAAATTTCCGAGTCATCGAGTCATCGTTCTTACCTCAAACATAAAGAAAGAGGAAACGCCCAAAGACAACAATCATCTTTGAGAA
>JAFIRS010008379.1:0-17581 GCA_018342105.1 Gonioctena quinquepunctata
TTTCTGCTCCAAATCATTTAGAGGTTTTTCAGGAGGACCTCCTCCTGTTTTCTTCTCTCCTACTTTGATTGCTCTCGCCCTCTTCCTTTCCAGATTTCCAATCGCTAAAAATCTGAAATCCCAATTATTTTTTAGATTTTCCTGAGCACAATATGGTTAAACACATTTCAAAAACACAAATACTTACCCTTTTCCATGCATTTGTGGATCTTTGAGGACCTCCGGAGCTATTCAGACTTTTAGTTAATTGTTCCCAAGAATCTCTCAAAATATTTTCATCCCTTGGTGAAAATTTATTTGTTCGAAAGGGTTCATTACTTTCCAGGGTTTCTAAATATAGCATATATTGGGTCCTGGTGGTCTTGGAAGAACGTTTTCTCTTATCTTTATTTTCCATGATTTTTTAATGAAATCCAACCTAGGCAACCTACCAAGATCTATACTGACTACTGACATTTGATTTGAATACGAAATAACAGTTGTTAAGTTAGCAACATTCAGCACGGAACGAAAAATTATCATTAACCATCCTGAAAACATTCATTGGATCTCTTTACTGAAATTCCCAAGGTCATTTCTAGCGACACCTTTTAAGGAATAAGTATTTTTGACATATCGTTCACACGCATCGTTAAGAGCCGGCTACCGACAGTCGTTTGATAACGGATCGTTCAATAACGGCTTTTTACGGAATAGACCTGTAAGGGGGCTTTTTACGAACAAGAATTGCAAAAAACCGCGAATCCCGATATCTATCTCGTGGAAAAAGTATTGAAAAGACAAGGAAAGAAGATGTACATTAAATGGCTCGGTTTCGATAACACGCACAACAGCTGGATAGAGGATGATGCAATAGTTTAGCATCGGCGCGGCGGCGGCTACAAGCTATGACATGTCTGGCGTGGGTGGTAGTGGTGGGGGAAATCTTATTTATTCATTTCACGGCAACGAGACGGCGTCAGTCATCAGTCGTCATCGTCTTCACCATGAGTCAAGACAGTGGTTATTGTTCGAGCGATTTGTCAACCATAACGTTCGCCAGCCCCGTTTCACCGCTATCACCTGTAAATTACAATCAGCAGATAGATGACATGTGCGACGGTTTCGAAATGGCAGCAAAATTGGAGGACCACTTCCTATTGGAAACCTCCTTTCCCATGACTGGCTATGAGCTGAGAATTGGATTGTCACCTGCAAGAACCTTTGGCGTAGCCATATTTCTACGTCCGTTGAACCAGTTCAAGAAAATATCGTTCAGCACCGAAGAATGGGGCCTGTTCACCGACCTATTGGCAACCCTCAGGGATGACTTCTTTTGGAGCCCGCTTCCCCTATATCCTCCCGATCTAAACGATGATGTGGAATACCAGTGTGGAGACTATTGCAAAGTTACGCAATCGGTTTGGGAAGATTGCAAATGGGTTCAAGTTGAAAAACATGGAGTGAACTTCCTTCTCAACGAGGACGATGTCGAACAGCTGATACGAGTCCACCGAAGCTTGGTGTCCGATCGAGTGACCATGTTGGAGAATATATACTTTTGTGTTCATTATAAAAATATAATTGAGGTTATAAATACATTTTTCACAACTGTACCGCAAGTATGTTTCGGGAAATTGGAACTTTTCAAAAACTATGTGAACTTTCAACAGAAAATATGATGTCTAATGCATTGAAAGAATTCCTTTTCTATTATAGAATGAAAGTTGTGAATGATTTATGTCTTCAATAAATGTATGTGTGTATTTCAGTGTTTCTGTCCAACTCTCCTTTCCCCCTTTTTCTCTTTCAGGTGGGGTTGAGTTCCCAAATGAAATAAAATTGAAAAAAAGTTGAAAAAATACTTGAGAAAAAAACTAAAAAAAATAAAGTTGAGAAAAAAGTTGAAAAAAAAAAGAAAATACTTGAGAAAAAATAATCAAAGTGACAACAGTCGTTTTCATTCAATAATCAAAGTGGCTGTGACGTCACGACTTGGTCTGTCACATTTTCATAGATGGCAGCACCGTCACATAGAATTCAAAAACTGTCATAGGTGTCAGAACTGTCAAATGTCATCCTAGGTGTCAGAACTGTCAAATGTCATCCTAGATGGCAGCACTGGCACAAAACGTTACATGTCACAGACTATTGACAGATGACAGTTGGGTGTTTGGAGCTGTTCCATCATTCGAAGTTTGACTGTTGTTCGATATGGATGTGTATGAAGACATATTAGCGACATTTCAAAATTGGCATCACCCATATCCCAAAGAAAGATTGGCCAGAGCTGGATTCATTTATACCCAGAGAGAAGACATTGTTGTTTGTCTGAAATGTCGAATTGAAGGATTCAGATGGCAGTTGGAAGATGATGCTCAACTTGATCACTTCAGTTGGAGTCCACATTGTGAGTTTTTCACAGAAGAAGAAGCTGCCACTCTGAGGAGACGTATGCAGCTCGTAGATTGTCTTTACCCAGAGACGAGGTAACAACGAACACACCTACCAACAGCTGCGTCCACGAAGATATATCACCATCCTCCTCATCAATGACATGCAAAGTTTGTTTGGAAAAGGATATGAACGTGGTTTTCATGCCGTGCAAACACTTGGTCTGCTGTTCGGAATGCTCAATGAAATTGGACAATTGTGCTGTGTGCAGAGCCCCAATTCAATACTATTTGAAAGTGTTTGTATCTTAGAGAGAGAGATGATTCAATATATAGAATGTGAAAATCAACTTGTGTATTTTGTCTCATCCCACATACCTTTGAGGTTATGTTTGGAAAAGTAGGGTTAGAATTCTCACCTCATGTGAAATTTGAGGTTATGGTTCCTCTGAAAGTGGGGTTATGTTTGAAAAAGTAAGGTTAGAATCCCCACCTCATGTGAAATTTTGAGGTTATGCCTCTAAAAGTGAGGTTATGTCACTCGCACAAAGAACGCTGATGTTCGAGGGTGAGACTGAATGACGTCATCGTTTCTTCGACTTGTTCAGACAGGTTTAGACAAGTTTAAACTTGTCTGAACTTGTCTGGACTGGTCTCTCCATTGAATGAAGTGATGACACAGAGCTGCCATCATTTTATTCTAGGTTCTGTATAATAAATAAAAATCAAAGTCTTTATACACTTATTTTATTGATACATATATTTTGAGTATAAACAATAGGTTATTTGTATGGATATAATAATATATTGGCTGATTCGATATATACAATGGCTATGTGAGAGAGAGAGAGTGATGGAGAAAAAAAAGCATTCATTTTTCGGTTATCACGCTAACACAATAAATGGAAATTTTGGAGAAAGATTATTAAATACAAGTTGGTTGAGGGAGTGGAGGTTGGCTATTCATTCATTATGCTATAATGGCCCCAAGCAAGTGTATCGTTCGATTCGGGGATGAGTGTTCTCTTATCGTCGAATGGACTTAGAGCGATTTTGTTTTGTTCAACACTAAAAACATTATGGGCATATGAACGGATGCATCGTTGACTAGTTGATTTTTCCCTCTGATCCCTGAGACAATCGACATAGTCTTCAAAGGAAATTTTATTTTCCACAACATTATATCGGACTCCTTTGGATTTTTTAACGCATTTTCCACCCTGAATTTTATATGTGTATAATTTTGAACGGAGTCCAACGGAATCTGTCATAATACATCCGTTCGCTTCATCTTTCATCAAACCTGGAATTTTCTTGTTTACCTGCGGAATACCGTACGAGTTTTCGCATGGGTAGTCGCTCGTATCGAATTTTTCCAAGTTCTCCCCGATTAAATCTCTATACACATCATCGCATCTAATTTCGTATATGAGAGAATCCGTATCCGTGTACATCAACTTACACTGATTGGTCTCGAATTTTTTCAACATGAATTTATAGTGAAAATCGTAGACGCAAATTTTGGAAATATCTAAAATAGCCATACCGATATAGAGGGGTTTATTGAATAGCAGTTCAGACTTGTTCATTTCGATAGCCATCAAGTTTTCATCGAAAATGGTTCGGTTGTGGAATTTCGGGTTACTTATCAAATTTTTCGCCCCATACCTACCCTCCCATTTATTGACCATTTTCACCACTCTGTGCTTCCTAATGTTTTCCATGGTCTTTCCGAAAATACTGTTTATGGCCAATTTATAGTTGTTTTTTCCGAAAGTGGTTGTAGCTTGGGCGCGTAATTTTGTGTTTAATTCAATGTAGGGTTGCAGCCATGCCGATTGTTTGAACTGCAACACTCTGTGAACTTTTTTGAGGAGAAGACCGTTCTCTAAAGCTTGTTTCAGTATTCGATAATGTACGACATAGTTTTCCTTGTTGTACAGGGTGGTCAATAATTTTGGTAATTTTGAACCTGGAGGAGTTCGATGTTCCGCACAAAGTGGAAAATCTTTATGTTCATCGTGTATCGCTTCAGGGTATTCCAAATCGACTTCGAGAATATAGCCGATATCCGAAGTATCCGACACCTCCAGAACGTTCAAATTATCGAAATCTTCGACCCATTTGAACCCTCCAGAAGGTAGATACTCCCTCATAGCCCATCCATAGAGATTATTCACGTCCAAGTATAATAAATATTTGGAGGGTTGTTGAGGATCATACCTCTCCCCATATATTTATTATTCGCTTGAGAGAATCGGTTTACAACACTGACTTATACCGCCCCGAATCCCTTTCTCCACAAACAAAAGCATGTCGACATCTTTGATAATCTCCAGCTTACACTTTGTGTACTTCAACATGCATGACCACGAATAGCCAGGCATGGTATAGTACCAAGCAGGGTCGAGTCCATAAGTATCGTGACCCAATTGGCGGAAATTTTCAAAGACGTCACATAGCAATAAAATATCGGTTTTCATGTATAAGTCAGAGTAGTCGCCCAGTGTTGCCAAATCGAACGATTGCCACACCTTCTGGGCATGTTGGTATTCATGCTCGGAGATATCGCAATCGTTCAGCTGATTGTGAAATTTATCGATATCTGGCAACGCTGTAATCTCAAGTTTCTCCATGGAATCCACAAAGTCGTAGGGGAATACCCCTTTGCGTGTGATTAGTGAAAATTGTTCATCGTTTAAATTTTGAAATTCGCGCTTTGTATTACAGAGATCTTCCACTCTGAGCGTGCGCACCAACTCGTCCAGGCTTGCGCCCATGAATCGAAAAGAATCAATGAAACGGAATTTAATGTCTGTCTGTTCGTCGTATTGTGTGAAAGATATATATTTCTCTTTGTTTATTGGAAGAAGACTCACCCTGCCTCTTTTCGCAATATCTCGAATAATGAAATGACTATCATAGCCGCTAAGATTATGGAAAACAATGGGGAGCACAAAGGATTTTTATAGTTGAGATTGCATGGGTTTTGATGTGCCCATCCTCTAAATGCACCTGTGAAATGATTATGGTCGGCTACAATCATTTGATCTTTTTGGAAAGGTTTCTCGCAAATATGACAAGTTGAATCCGCTGCCGTTCTTATGGGATTGACAGACATGGGTACGATTTTTAAAATTTTTCCCTCAACGAATTGGGCTATGGATTTCAATTGTTCCGCGAACCATTCCATCGAATCCAAACCTCGATGGCTATCGTAATATGACAAAGTATCATCATAATTACATTTGAAATATAAGCCTGCGCTATAGGGAATATGTTTTTGGTATTTCGCCGTTTTGGACTTGGTTTCATCATCAGTGAACGGTTCCAAAATCGATTCAAAATCGGCATATATCACAAATGGAACCATTTCTTTGTGTACAAAGTCCTTGAACTCGACATGGTCATATTTTGGGAAGGATATCTTGTAGTGATTGGCTTTTTTCACAATCAACAGTATGATTGTCTAATTTCTCAGACTACGAAAATAATTCAAACATCTATCACAAATGTAATATTTTGCCTTATGTTTACTGATTTGTGAGCTAACCAATCGGGAAAGATCTTTAATCCAACAATAATGGAATTTAATGTGTCTGTTCGTCGTCTTCGTCAATTTCCGGCGGTGCCTCGTAATCATTTAATTTAACTGAATATTTATTTTGAATCATGAGTAGGTTGACATGTCGAGCTAATTTTTCTTTTGTGAGTCTTGTCGGTACAGTTGTGAAAAATGTATGTCCGTCGTCATCGTCATCGTTTTTCGCTGATGATTTAACCAATTCCAAAATATAGACATTTACCGAAATACCGTTAAGTTTTTCGAATTTCGATATTTGGCCGAGAGTTATGGGAAATTCCAACCCCTCCATATTCAGAACGGTTGACCAATGAGGGTATTTTGATGTACGCTGTGCATCTTTTTCTACAGGATACAGAGCGGACACGACTGCCCATCCGAAACAATTGTTGTCGTCGGTATTTCGCACGTTAATACAAGCCTTTTTTGTAGCAATGGCTTGTGGAAGTTCGATGAAAGATGAACCCCCTTTGCCCAAACCTGATTGGTTGATATTTACTTCCAAATTTACGATTTTTTGTAGTGCCCACCCGCTTTCTTTCCACAAAATTCCTCCAATTTATTACCCAATTTATCTACAACAAATTCCTGGAACCACCCCTGTAAATCTGTTCCCCTATCAATCGCTTCGTTTTTAGTATTGAAATATTTTAAATCGAGTTTCTCCTCATCTAAGCCCATTTTGACGAATTCCCCGCAAAACAAGTATTAACCTTCAGCATGGGGAATGTTTTCAACATGTTATTGATTCTACGTTTGAAAAGGCTGAAGGCGTCTTTGAAAAATTGAATGGTATCTTTATGTGTCAAATTTATGATTACCCCTGTACGAACTCGTCCCCGGAACGTCGACTTTAAATCTTCCCAAATGACTCTGCTTTTAGATTTTTTCTGACAGCCAACCCCTGACCCTCCACCCTAAATGTTTAATGAAATTACGACATGTTTTAAATGCCCAAATTTGTTTCCAATTTCCTCAATATTCCGATGGAACTGTTGGCAGAAATTTTGATACCCTTTGTACAAAGCCGAATACTATAAGTTAAATGTTTTAGCCATGTTTCACGTTCCATTGGACTGGATTTTTGTTTGAGAAGTTTTTGAGCCTCCCTGTATTTAATAATCATCTCATCGCTGAGAGTGGCAATTTGTTCAGAATTCATGGTTATTTAAAAAAAAACGAGAAGAATGAATGCTTTTTCACAAAATACAGATATAGTTTCTCTCTCTCACCTTGATTTAATGGAATACAGCCGTCCCAGTTGTCGTCGTCGTCGTGGTGGATGGGGGCCTTAGTTTTTGTTGATGCTGATGATGGTCTAGTTTTTGATGAATTCAAAGACTGGTATCTTCGTTGTGGATGGTTTTATGATGATTGAATATTCTCGAGGTTTGAACTCGTCAATTTTCGGTTGTAACACCTCGAATACCTTCCTTGGTAGGAAGACTGATTTGGCTTCCAAATCGGCTACTATTGTGTCCCGTACTTCGTTTTGACTGCTCTCAATTTCTCGATTAGCATGGGCTTGTTTAGCGGCAATGTTGATAGAGCTACGGTTTCCTTACTCTCGCAACAGCGTTTATTTCTGCAAGATTCATCTATAATAATAAACAATCCCTTAAAATGTTTTGCAAAAAAACAATCCCTCCCCCCGTAAACAAATAGAAAAAAACCCCACCCTCGATATATGAAGAACAAAAACTCAAAGTACTTTTTTGGCATACAAAAAAAAGGTTTTGAAAAAAAAAAGGAAAACAATAAAATAAAAACTTACGTTTTTTAGATGTTTGGTAGATGCACGAACACACAAACTCAAAGAGCAAGAAAGAGAGCACTGAATAGAACGATGTTCACAGTTCAGAGGACAGATGAAGAATGAAGCTGACGGTGGGGATCGGTCACCCACATCAATTTCCTACTGCGCAATTCGAAAACTGCCAACTCAACAAAATTCTCAAAACTGGATGATGCAATCATTTGACCTTGAATATGCAAACGGATCCGTCCTGCTTCCATGTCGCCGACAGTGCCTTAGTCCGCTTAGATACAAATACGAATAGTAATCATACGACTTTGAATATGAATTCCACGGTTCGAGCGTGCAGCTGCATACTCTCTTATCTTGTTAATGTAAACAAACTCTTTCACAAAGGATGCCGCCGCCGATATCTTATCTCAATGTAAACAAAGGATGCCGCCGATATCCGGTCGCTTAAATAAACAACTGATAAGAAGTGCTGACGTAGATAATATTCCTGCAAAGACTTGTCGGTTGAGTCATAGCCGCATCATCGCTGGCTCCTCCCACTTTCCAAAATGGCCGCCGCCATTCACTGATCACGTGACACTTCCGTCCGACCAATGCCGTTGACGGATATTGGTTGACACCCCCATTTCAATATGCTGCTCGGCTATTGGATAACGGCCGGCGGCTATCACCAGACCCTCCACCCCTTACCCACATACAACCAATCACGGCCACTCATCCCCCCACCCCTACCCACATACAACCATCCCCACCCCTCTCACCGCCATCTTTTTCACAAACCCCTCCCACAACGAACCACCCATGACCGCCACCATCATCCCTACCCCCACCCGAAAACCACCCCCTCACTCACTCGCCAAAACCCACCCCAAAATAGAGGTTGCGCCAGAACCCGCCTAGCATATCTACTAATACCATACGAAAATTCCACATGGTATTGCAATTGCTTTACCGCAAAGACAAAAATGAGAATATTTTTCCTCATTTTTGCAAAAGGCCTCCTACCTCCCCAAATGGCCTTACCCTCTCCACACAAATTCCGCACGACGATTCCGCATCGTTCAGCAATTGCTTTACCGCAAAGACAAAAATGAGAATCGCGCATTACTCAAAAGGATCTTTTCTCAATATTGGGCGCACAATTGACAAATATTACTTTTAATGAATGACTCTCCTCTGATAGAAGAACACTCTGTATGAACGAATCTATTGCAATAAGCGCAATTAAATGAATCATTTGGATTACCTATTCGCGAACATATTATACAACGATTCCGCATATCATCTGATTTTTCGAGGATTAAAGTTTTTATTTGAATTCTATATTGTTCCATATTTATAACTTCCATCAAATTACTATTATTCAGAATACACTCAAAAAACTTTATGCAAAATATTCCGCAATTAAAACCATCTTTTTGTTTGGAGTGATCATAGACGATGACAGACAGATCATTTTTAATGTGCATTTTTTTTCGTTTATTATAGGCCTCCACGAATTTGTTGAAAGAATTCAAATATAGTTTGGTTTTTTTCGCGTTGCTGTTGAATGGATCCATAAAAGCGAAAGTTGATTTGATAAAATCGATAAGGACAAGGCAGTGGTGATTTTGGTTTATTAATACCGGCAAAGCGAGATAATTCTTAGTGAAATTAATACTTTTTATGAATGAATCAGAAATTTCGTTTGAACTAAAAATGACATTTGCAGTTTCTTGGGGTATTATTTGATACATATTTTCGGTGTTTAATAAATTCAAAGTTATGTCTATGACAAAGTTTGTTAACCAAATTCCATTATCGAGAGAGAGAAAATCAGATATATTTATTTCATTAAAACAACAATCTAAATCTTCAAATGTTGCCACGAGGTAATCTCTGCTATTTCTTCTGTAATAATTAATATCGTTTATTAGCCCGTCTGATAAAAATGCCATGTTGTTAACTGGTCTCCATCTACGCGAAATATCATCAATATCTCCGAAATTGAGTAAAGTAGGAAGATGATAATAGTAAAAAAATTCTTTCAACCTAGGTAACATCACATTTCTGAAAAATTTCGGGTTCCTTTTAATTCTTTGAGTTAATTGAATGCCTTTAAAGTTAAACACGACAAATTCACACCAAGGCCTGTTTGTGATTTCTAGCAAACCTTGTATTTGGAAATAGTAATTGGAATTTATTCTTAATTTCTCATCTTTATCAATATATTCAAGTTTTTTTAACGTTTCCTGCTTATCACAATCCCGTACCTTGAAAGGACATTTAATTTCTATAATACCGTCATCATCCAGGAGCCCATCTGGTGACCCCCCTAAAAATGAAAAATGTTTATGAACAATTAGACCGCTTTTTTTATATTTATATTCTGTTTGATTGAGAAACGCTTCGAGTGCCAACTTTTCGCAATCAATTCCATGTTTCGTGGCTTGGTTAGAAAAATGTTTAGACGATGTAAGTGATTTTGCGAGGTTTGATTTTGTTTTATGATTTCTTGCCTTACAAATTGATCCGAAATTTGAAGCTGTTAATCTTTTTTTTCTTTCTTCGAACCATAGAGATGAATCTCTTTGATCTCTAGTATTTTCCTCGATTGAAATTCTTCGGATACTTTCTTCCTCTAGCTTTCGCAGTGCCTGCTCACATTTAGATTTTAACTCGTTCGAACACCCTTCACAATAAAAATTACCGCTATAAGACCGATTTAAACTATCGCAAGTTTGATGGATCCATCCGTTGCAATTATCGCAAGCTACCCATGCTACAGTACTATTAAGGTCACCTAAACCGCAGTACAAACATTTATATAATTTAGTTTCGTCGTCCGACTTTTTTTCCGAAAAACAGAATTCGCATATGAAAGAACCGCTGTAGGTTTTATCTCCGAACGAAGGATCATATGTTATATGTATCCAACGTTGACACGAGTCTCAAGCCATCCAATCGATAGTTGTATCTAGACGACCGTATCCGCAGTTTAGACATTTATCTGTTTGTGTCTCATCTACCAATGAAGTTGGACATACCGTTAGATTTTTTTGTTCCACATACAATTGCGACACTTTTTGATTTTTAGGTTCCGTATTTACTTGAGAGTTTGAATCCGTTCGTTGACACGTTATTGAAATGTCTTTTACCGACTCATTAATTATAGATAACTTCTTCAAAAAAATTCCGGAAAAATGCGTACTCGGTGCACTATTGACTTTTTTATTCCACGTTTCCTGAGCTATATGTTCACTCATGGGATTTTATAGCACTCTGTTTGGTTAACCTCGATTTGGGAATATTACAAATGAATTCTTTATGTAACGCAAGTACATTTTCTCTACTCTTTCTCAGATATCGCGAACATTTAAGATTCTTATTGCCGTCCAGAACATTGGTTTTGAGGTGACCAAAAAAATTTTCCGCGTAAGAATTACTGACGTGAAGCTCACTTCTCCTCTTTCTCAAAATTATACCGGTCCAAATTGAACAAAATGGCATGTACTTCGACAGTATCATACCGAAAAAAATTGAGCTGTAGTATTTATTTGGTGGCCCCTCATAAGAAGAAAATTTATGAATTTCGTTAATTTTTTCGTATAATTTATTAAAGTGAATATAGAAAACACTCATTTTATGTAAACCAACACGTTTTTCTTGTAATTTATTTCCGTCCTCACTGGAACCATTGCACTCGCGAAAATTTATATCAACGTCGATGGATTTACCGTTTCTCAATTTCAATAAAATCTCCAAATGTTCACGAACAATTTTGTTGATGACTGGACTTACAAGCCTTGCAGATCGCATGTATATTAGCAAAGCTAAAATCCGTTACAACGGATCCGAAGGTTGGCCATTTATTTTGCTCTTCGCAGAAAACTCGAAATTCATGAAATATAGTGAAAATTGTTTTAGAGAAATGAGTACCCGAAACCATTTCAAATATTGGAAATATACGACCGGATGAAATAGGTATAACGGCACAGTACAAATAAACTCGTTTTGTTTTAGTAGTTGGCTTGCGAACGACACTGGCAGTTGCGTCAAAAAAAAATATCGGTAACATATTTCCGCCGCTTTTATCAAGAACTTCAAATTGTTCCTTACTGAAAACCTTTACATTGAAAGGCATACATACTTGCTTTATGTATTCACTATTTTATTTTCCTAATAGTACAATCTGATTTAATATCCTGTAAGTTACCAGACTCTAAAATTTTTATATTTGCGGAAAGAATCGATTTCCGCTTGTATTCCGACGGCTTTTTATGTAATACCTTCTTTTTTACCAGAGAACGTTCAATACCTTTCACGTTATTTTATTTGGGTGGCAAAAATTTACTGAATTTGTATAAACTTCAACAGTTTGACCACGTATTGAAATTATAAACTTTTTACAATTGTAATTATTGTTTTTACATGCAGCAAATATTTCAATAGATCCGTCTTTGAGATATTTAGCATATTTAATTATGATTATACAAACATTATTGACAAATTTTCTAATACGGTGTAACCATATTTGCAAGGAATAATTTTGTCATAGGTGGATTTAAATCATCGAAAGCAATACACATGACCCGAAAGCAGCTGAAAAATCGATGTTCCAGGGGTTGAAAAACGTGATTTTCGAAATTTTCTTCTACCCCCTGTATAACCTTCCAGACCATATTTGCAAGGAATAATTTTGTCATAGGTGGATTTTAATCATCGGAAGCAATACACTCGACCCAAAAGCAGCTGAAAAATCGATGTTCCAGGGGTCGAAAAACGTGATTTTCGAAATTTTCTTCTACCCCCTGTATAACCTTCCAGACCATATTTGCAAGGAATAATTTTGTCATAGGTGGATTTTAATCATCGGAAGCAATACACTCGACCCAAAAGCAGCTGAAAAATCGATGTTCCAGGGGTCGAAAAACGTGATTTTAAATATTTCCCCCCTCCCTGTGTAACCCTCCAGACCATATTTGCAAGGAATAATTTTGTCATAGGTGGATTTTAATCATCGGAAGCAATACACATGACCCGAAAGCAGCTGAAAAATCGATGTTCCAGGGGTTGAAAAACGTGATTTTCGAAATTTTCTTCTACCCCCTGTATAACCTTCCAGACCATATTTGCAAGGAATAATTTTGTCATAGGTGGATTTTAATCATCGGAAGCAATACACTCGACCCAAAAGCAGCTGAAAAATCGATGTTCCAGGGGTCGAAAAACGTGATTTTAAATATTTCCCCCCTCCCTGTGTAACCCTCCAGACCATATTTGCAAGGAATAATTTTGTCATAGGTGGATTTTAATCATCGAAAGCAATACACTTGACCCGAAAGCAGCTGAAAAATCTATGTTCCAGGGGTTGAAAAACGTGATTTTCGAAATTTTCTTCTACCCCCTGTATAACCTTCCAGACCATATTTGCAAGGAATAATTTTGTCATAGGTGGATTTTAATCATCGAAAGCAATACACTTGACCCTAAAGCAGCTAAAAAATCGATGTTCCAGGGGTCGAAAAACGTGATTTTCAATATTTTCCCCCCTCCCCTGTGTAACCCTCCAGACCATATTTGCAAGGAATAATTTTGTCATAGGTGGATTTTAATCATCGAAAGCAATATACTTGACCCAAAAGCAGCTGAAGAATCGATGTTCCAGGGGTTGAAAAACGTGATTTTCGAAATTTTCTTCTACCCCCTGTATAACCCTCCAGACCATATTTGCAAGGAATAATTTTGTCATAGGTGGATTTTCATCATCGAAAGCAATACACTTGACCCAAAAGCAGCTAGAAAATCGATGTTCCAGGGGTCGAAAAACGTGATTTTCAATATTTCCCCCCTCCCTGTGTAACCTCCAGACCATATTTGCAAGGAATAATTTTGTCATAGGTGGATTTTAATCATCGAAAGAAATACACTTGACCCGAAAGCAGCTGAAAAATCTATGTTCCAGGGGTTGAAAAACGTGATTTTCGAAATTTTCTTCTACCCCCTGTATAACCCTCAAGACCAATACAATATCGAAAATAATTTTTTTCTGATTTTTTTTATCAAATATCAAATAAATCCTTTTTTCTGACGTGAAAATATTCACATTTGATCACTCTTCCACTTGGGAATAGTATCGAATATAGATCTTTCAGGAATATTCATTTTAATTCAGTCCACAGTCGCGATTAAGTCATTCGGAATCGGCGAAAGTATTTATCAATTCCTTCGTAATGGCGGGAAAGGGGGGAAACACGCCACTGGTCAATCGGGTATGTTCGGGATTTTGGCAGCCAGCTGCTGGCAGCTAACTTCACGTTGGTAATATAACTAATATTCAATTGAATCAGAACGTGTAAATTCGCACTAACCATCTTGGATTGGAATAAATCTTTTCAGATATTGATCTCATCTGATTTATTTCTGGAATATACCTACCATAATGGCTTCAGAACACTACAAATATAAAGGAGAACTTGCAATAACGGATATTGAGGAAGCTGAAGCCAAACATAACGCATGTGGGACTTTTGTTGGCATTCATGATATTTTAATCGGAGAAATAGTAAAGGAAGAGGCCACCGAAGTCAAACCGATTAGTGGATATGTAGTGTCTAATGAATGTCTGGAGAATAATGGGAATCGAAAATTTGATGATACCAATTCAAGTGAATTCGAGGTTATGCTGCGAGACATTGTTGAAGACCCCACACAATCAAAGTTTTCGCCAGTTTGTGAGTTTCCTTTAAAAAGTATTAAATGTTGGCAGTTGAAACTTGCAATTCGGTGTATTTTGGTGATCCAAAAATATTTTGAAAAAATAATTGGAAAGCTTTTATTTAAATGTTCTAGAAAGTAAAAAATAATTGCTTTGAATGTGCGACATAGGTTATTCCGTGAGTTATAGATTCAAGAGCTTGGCGCGCAAAGTTTTCAGTTCGAATACAAAAGGGGCAAGCTTTTGAATCTATAAGTCACGAAAAAACCTGTTATAAACTTTTTTTTTAGCATTTGAATGAGAGTTTGTCTCAAAAAGGTGTTATTAACTATTTTATTTTGTGCTTTTTAGTAAGTACGCCTCAATTTATGCTTTTTTGTTAAGGCATCTTTATTATGAGGCCTTTTTCCTGTAAGTTCTGAGCTATCTAGTTCTTCAATGAAAGACCATCTAAAGATTAACTCGTCCGCCCTCCTGATGCAACCATTTTCGATTTATGAATTCTGACAAAAAATCAATATTCTTCGACTAAATTCATAATCTCCGACCCCAAAAACCCCCATACACCAATATTGAATAGAATCTGACCATAATCACAAATCTCGTTCGCCATTTTGGAGCCGCCATTTCGTTTTTTTGTGAAAGTAAATAAAAGCTTTTTATTAACACGTTCGCTGCTCATGGAATATCAGAGATGCATACCGTGGCGTCGTGAGCAATGAGATCAGTTTTTCACGTGAAGCGCTCACTGAAGCCTAGTTATCGTCATGAATTTTCTTGATTTTTCATTATTCACAACAAACTGAATATTTTTCAGTGTTGGAGGGTTTTCCACCCAATGTATAATATGATTCTATTGCACAATTGGTTCGTTACAAGAAAATTCAGGGTCACATTTAGTGCTGTCATTTTCTCCGGAATCCTCCGCAACCTCTGCATCACTCCATTCATCATCATAGCATTTATGAGATCTATACTAATAAAAAACCACCAGTTCAGTGGATGAACGGTAAACTGAGAAAAATGCGTAATACTTTGAATGTCATAAAACTGTGCGTGATATTGACAAGGATATTTATTCCTTGAATGCTTATAAGAGTCTGAGTAGGGATTATCAAGCTCAAATAAAAATCAGCAAGACGGAAGCTTATAACAACTATTTGTTAAAATCTGACGTTATGAGGGACAGTTGGAACCTGATAAATCTTGAAGGAAATAGGAGACAAAAAAAGCCACTAGAAACAAATATTTCAGAGGAACAATTCAATATCTATTTTGCTACAATCGCTGATAAGATTATAAACTCACTACCTAACGTCCCCCATGAACCTACGTCTTATCTGAAATCATTAAAATCCCCGATAAACTCGTTCGTGCTAAACCCTGTTACTCCAGGTGATATTTATGATGTTATTCTTGGCCTAAAAAATTCTAACGCTTGTGATACTTCAGAATTAAATAGCAAAATCATCAAATCCCTTGCGGATATTATTGCTGAACCTTTATCTTCCCTTATTAATGACTGTTTCTGTGCAGGAATTTTCCCAAATGCCCTGAAATTTTCTGTTGTTATACCTGTATTGAAAAAAGGAAGCACTGATGATGTAAATAACTTTCGTCCAATATCTATTTTGTTCCAATAATTGGCAAGATCATTGAAATCATCGTCAAAAAACAACACTATAACTTCATGGAAATGCACTCTCTGTTTTGTCCAGGTCAATATGGTTTTAGAAAAAAGATGTCCACAACAAAAGCTCTTCTCCAAGTAGTGTGGGACATTGTCGAGGGCCTTGAGGAAGGTAAACACTCACAACTTGAGTTGTGTGATCTTTCCAAGGCGTTCGACTGTGTCTCACATGATATACTATTGGAAAAACTACACTGCTATGGCATCAGGGGCATAGCTCTCAATTTTTTCGAATCCTACCTCAGTGAACGATCTCAATGTGTCAGACTAAATGGTGTTCTATCAAATAGTAAGACAGTAAATCACGGTGTTCCTCAAGGCTCGGTTCTGGGCCCCCTTCTGTTTTTAATCTATATAAATGATTTATATTTCTCCATTCTGCCAACGAGAAGCGTTCTTTTTGCAGATGATACAACATTTATTTGTCAGAGTAATAATGTTGGCAATCTATCCACGTTATCTAATAATATAATGGATTTAGCCAAAACCTGGTTTACTAGTGATAAACTTAAACTCAATTTGGAAAAGAATCAATCCATTCTTATATCGTCCAAATCAAATCTCACTCGAGGTAGCTGTGTGAAATTACTTGGCATGCAACTTGACGATAGACTCAACTGGGGCCCTCATATCGCAGCATTAGCGAAGAAACTGTCTAGTATTACCTTTCTGATTCGACGTTTGAAAAATATCGTCAGTATTAACGTACTCAAATCATGTTATTTTGGTTTGTTCCATAGTCATCTGTCCTATGGTATTCTTCTATAGGGTGAATCGTGCCACTCTCTTAGGGCATTCATTCCTCAAAAGAGAGTGATCAGAGTAATGGCGGGAGCTCACTATCGTGAACATTGCCGTCCTCTCTTCATCAGTTATCAAATAATGCCACTTCCTACTCCATTTATTTACTCATGTTTACTTGAAATTCATGAAACTAAACATAAATACTCGACTCAATCCGATGTCCATGGTTACACCACTCGCCGTGCTGATCTAATTTCTACTCCTCGGTTCAGGCTTCAAATGTCACAAAATAACTCTCTGAACCTTCATTTGACAACAGATTACCTTCTAGGATAAGGAGTCTAGGTTTCTTTCAATTCAAGGTGCAAATCAAAACTTTTCTATTGAAACATTGTCTTTATAGTGTCAATGAGTATCTTGATTTAAATAAAAATGAATTTGAATGTATATGATGGACACTCCTCACCTGAATGTTTTTATCCGATAATGTATGTTATATTTATGTAATATTCATGTTCTTTACTCTGTGTATTTACATTATATATATATATATATCCCTTCTGTTCTGACGTTCTACTATTACTTATGTATATTGTAGAGAAATAAATACTTCTACTTCTACTTGTAATTTACCAATTACAAACAGCCTATTCGGACATAGAGCGTGTCATACATATACTAAAACTACAATAACTGTTTGGAAGAAATAGAGAAAAAAAAAAATATA
>JAFIRS010008380.1:0-17579 GCA_018342105.1 Gonioctena quinquepunctata
CAATAGTTGTTTTAAATGATATATAAGACCACTGTCCCCTGGTGAGTTTCTTTCAATTCGAAAATTATCAAGTTCTTCTTCTTGCCTTCTTTTTCTAATACTTCAAGTTTATTTTTGGGCTCGCCGTTTCTCTCTCTAAGATTTTCACTTTTTCGTGTAAAGATTCAATTTTCCATAGAACACGAGTCTCGCTGGCCTCAATAGAATTTTTCAGCTCGTTTTTACTTTTATTATTTCATCAAACGCTGCTGGATACTGGGCTCTTGTTCATTGCTATTCATTTTATTTTGACCTGTGCCTGTACTATATTCAATCCGCTTATCTGTTTTTCCCATGTAAAGTAAGCGGGATATAGATAAGAATTTTAATCGCATCAGAATTCACGGTTGATCTATTTGAATTATATTGATTCACTCACTTTTTGTTGTCCAATATGTGTCACTTCATGAACATGTGTTTGGAGAATGTTAACTGTACTTTTGATACAATTTCCAAAAATTTATTTGTAGTATATCTCGACTTTTTAACGATTTCAACTAGAGCAAAGGTCACACTTTCGTACTGTTCGTGCTGAGCAAATCGAAAAGATAGTTCTAGTTATTTGTTGAAATAGAATATAAGTAAATAACATAATAATAATAATAAACATGGTACTTATTAACTATAACAAACATGGTACTTAAGGTAGTTCCGCCACGAGACAGTTGAATTAGGAAATTATTTTCTACGGAATCGAAAAATTTTAAAGGACTTTTCCATTTAAAACGCGAAAAAAATTTTTTTTTGAAGGGAGGCACTTGCCCCCCCAATCGACTCTAGAAAATTTCTACGTTATAGAAAATCGGCGACTCAAAAAATTGATGTCCCCGAAAAGCGCAGCAAAAACAAATTCAGACCCAGGCCCCCCTCTCCCGCTCACTAGAAATCATATGTCATGGGAAAAAATTATCGTTTTTCGATAAAACTTCAATGATCTTTTTTGTAGTACTCTTTTTGAACTATTTTTTTGGGGGGGAAGGGGGGGTATCGTTAAAATCGATGGGTTCAACTAGGAGTAGTTTTTTTTTCGCGTTCAGACCCTCAAATGGTCCCCCGTCCTTCTTTACAAAGTCCCCTGGCACAATCCGCATTTCTCTACGACCCCCCCTTTAGGCTGTGCGTTTCCCCGTCGACTATTCTGAATAACGAGAGTAGTTTTGATTATATCTGTCAAACTAGATGGTCAATCACTTTGATTTTTTTTTGACAATATCTGTGATATCCTGCTCTAGCTCCTCCTCGTTTTTCATAAACTTCTTAATTTTAGTACTAACGGTAGAATTAATAATGTGCTGTTTGCCTAAGCATGGTCCATATGTTACGTGATAATTGAGTCAACTCCAATTATATACAGGGCTATTTTCAAATTCGTTTCTGTACATGGGGATCTCGTAAACGATAAGAGATAGAGTGTCGGTTAAATTGTGGCAAAGTTGCGTATTTTAGAGACCTATTCAATGATGTGAAAAAATCGAATTTAGCTCTTTTGGTTCTGGAGATATACAGGAAAAACCAAAAAATCCCAAATTATTTTTTTGCCTGTATCTTCTTTATTCGCAGACATATTGAAAATCTGTCCACATTCTATTGGCACTTGATGTGAGCTATCAGAATATGTTCATGAATCTTTTATACAGGGTGTCATCTGACTTGGGCCACCCCCATCTTTGAATTTTTAAATACGGACCTGTATTTTTTGTTGTAGTTTTTGGATCGTCGCGTTCACTTCATACTGAGAATTAAATTAAATTTTATATTTCGGGAAGTTTCGTAATATTTTATTATAATTGGGTGAATTATTCCCTTTTAAATTACGGCCCTGGAAATTAGTTGACTGAGTTAAATAAAAACACAATAGCAACTTTCACGTCTCCTCATGTACCATAGTGTTTTTAGAAGTATTTTTCATTTTTAGGTACCAATTCATATTTCTTCACATTTTCAATGCTCTTTGGCGTTTTCTACAATGAACTTCGAATAGCAAAACTTTTATGATTATCTGAAACATATCTACAACAAAAATAGATTATACATATGTATTTTGATAAGCTGAAAAAAAAATTATAGCAATAATTACATACAAGCGAACACTATAATTGTAATAAAAATTGAAATGAAGTAATTTATATACACAAAAAAATTAATGGCTTAATAAATGTTGAATTGGAGTTCTTCCATTTGAGACATTTTGAACTCGTTTTTCATATTATTTATTGCCCTTAATACACTTCTTTGCTGCATTGTTGGAAAGCATTCAAAATCCTCAATCTCAAGTCTTCCACATTTTCTTGCACCATAAGTGATTCTTGGAGATAGAAAGATCATAACACCACATTTTCGCTAGTTACTATAATACTTACCTATAAGTTGCTAATGTCTTTAGTTACCATGTTTAATACCGATGAAATCTCAGTAGACTATGAGAACAATTGTCGATAATATTTTGACATTTGTCATATTTGTTGTATATCTTTGAGTTTATTGGTGTAAAATGATGTTTTCACTGAAGAAAAACGGGACATGGTGAAAATTTATTATGAAACCATAGAAACAGTTATGCTACAGCTAACGGTATATGGAAATTTATCCTGAAAGGCGTCAACCGCATGAAACTTTGTTCAGAAATTAGACAAAACCTCAGCAATTTGGATCATTCAATAAGCCTCAAAAGTTATGGTAACAGAACTCCAGCCGAAATAGAGGAAAGTATTGTTGAAAAAGTAAGTTTTTTAAATTTTAATAAACTCTCAGTAATATCACTGAATTTTAGATTAATGAAAATTCATCGAAATCATCGGTACAAATTGCAGATGAATTGAATTTGCCACAACGACAGTTTGGCACTCTCAGGAAGCATAATTTTAAATGTTACAAAATTAAAGCGGTTCATAAATTACATCCAGGAGATCGAAGAAGAACAAATTTCTGCAACTGGTTGCGTAGACAAATCGTAGAGATGGGAATTTTTTGAATAACATCATTTGGACCGATGAGAGTCGTTTCACAAACTGCGGTGTATTCAATAGGAATAATGAACATGTCTGGTCTCAGACCAATGAAAATAATTTCAGAGAAGTTCGCCCTCAAGTGCGATTTGGATTTAATGTATGGGCAGGAATTTTGATAATAAAATTCTTGGGCCATATATTTTCAGGAGACATTGAATGGCAGCGTTATTCATTCTTAAGGACCACCTTCACTGAATACCTCGAAGATATTCCAATAGGTAGGTTGAATGGAATCTGGTTTCAACATGATGGAGCTCGTCCTCATTGTACAAAGAGGTTAATCAGTTTCTGAATACCACATTCAACAACAGATGGATAGCAAATAATGGGCCAATAAGATGGCCTGCAAGATCACCAGATCTTACTATTTTGGACTATTTTCTATGGGGACATTGAAAAATAGGATTTACGCTGAGGAGATAGAAAATATAGAAGACTTGAGATTGAGGATTTTGAATGCTTTCGCAACAATGCAGCAAAGAAGTGTATTAAGGACAATAAATAATATGAAAAACGAGTTCAAAATGTCTCGAAATGGAAGGACTCCAATTCGAACATTTATTAGCCATTAATTTTTGTATATAAATTACTATATTTCAATTTTCATTACAATTATAGTGTTCAGTTTGGATGTAATTATTGCTATCATTTCTTTTCAGCTTGACAAAATACATATGTATAATCTATTTTTGTTGTAGATATGTTTCAGATAATCATAAAGGTTTTGCTATTCGAAGTTCATTGTAGAAAACGCTCAAAGAGCATTTGAAATGTGAAGAAATATGAATTGGTACCTAAAATGAAAAAAATACCCTCGAAAACACTATGGTACATGGGGAGACGTGAAAGTTGCTATTGTGTTTTATTTAACTCAGTCAACCAATTTCCAGGGCCGTAATTTAAAAGGGAATAATTCACCGAATTATAATAAAATATTACCGAAACTTCCCGAAATATAAAATTAAATTAAATTTCTCAGTATGAAGTGAACGTCGCGATGCAAAACTACAACAAAAAAATACAGGTCCGTATTTAAAAATTCAAAAGGGGTGGCCCAAGTCAGATGACACCCTGTATAAAAGATTCATGAACATATTCTGATAGCCCACATCAAGTGCCAATAGCAAAATGTGGACAGATTTTCAATATGCCTGCGAATAAAGAAGATACAGGCAAAAAATAATTTGGGATTTTTGGTTTTTCCTGTATATCTCAGAACCAAAAGAGCTAAATTCGATTTTTTCACATCATTGAATAGGTCTCTAAAATACGCAACTTTGCCACAATTTAACCGACACTCTATCTCTTATCGTTTACGAGATCCCCATGTACAGAAACGAATTTGAATAGCCCTGTATATATATAATGTTCGGCGTGAAATAACGGATAGGCTGTTCTTATGTCAAGCAGTTCAAGGCAACCATTTCGAGCATCTCCTGAACTGAACTCGGCTTCTTTCCTCAAATTATGAAGTTAAACGTCGATGTATTCAGGCAATTATTAGATGTTCCGCCATTTTGTAGTAGGTGAAGATATTGACTTTATATTCTAGGGTTGTGAAGTATTCGTCAGGAGCTTCAAAAGGATGTGTCACAAGACCCTCCTTTCAATTTAATATTTTTTTCCCAGGTGGCGCCCAGTCGCCATCTTGAAAGTTTCATCTGTCAATTTTACTCCAAAATACAGTATTCATGCATCAATTTCATTATCCCAGGTTTCAATTTTTTTAGTTGACCCGTACAAAAAATAAAAGGGGGGGGACATTAAAGAAAATCACTGTATTTATTTAAGGGAAAGCCAATTTACAATGATTTTTATGAAAAAAAAAACATGAATGTACATGCTTCCTAACATATAGAAAAATGGCACGAGCAATAATTTAAACTAGACACTAAAACTACAAATATTATATACTTTTACAAGATTTTTTCCATTGCATAACTTGAGGCGCTGAAAAAGTCCTGTTGATAGCGGGGCTACAGGGTGTTGGGAAAACCACACACCTGACCACCGATGTTAAATACTGGACTACGGGGTGTTGTGATTTAACCCACCACACCTGTAATACCAGACGTTATTCGTTAGGTTGGAAAAACAGTATTAAAAGCATCGACTATCTGAATATAGTCGAACCGGATATGATATAGGGAGCGGTCTACAAATATCAATATCCTTTCTTTCAATACCGGAACATGGGCTGTTTATTCAGGAAGTACTACCGTTCAGAAAGATTCGAACCAATCAATGATTTAATAAAATAATAATGCACTCATAAAAGTTAAGAATGTATATATATATTTAATAAAAATTGACACACAATTCTATCAATCGTCTATGAACGAATGATAGGCAACAATATTCATACAATGAAAACTAATGTAGCGTATTGGCAGATAATTCTGCAATGGGCTTCACAATAGAAATAATTTTACTAAAAGAAATCTTGCAATCAAGTGCTGCAAACGACTAACAATAATTCTCTTTTTGAAAACTTTTGATCTTGAAAACTATGGACATACTTTATAGACACATACACATTTTAATGGGTTGGGTTTCCATAAATAATAAAAAAAACATGAGACTCACCCTGTTTAACACTTATTCACTGGAGTAGTTTTAAACGGCAATTAGATTGGAATTTATTATTATCAGTTCGTTTTCTCCCGCGTCAATCGGTTATTCTAATTAATTCGTCCGGTATATTCGTATACAGATAAGGTTTTTCTAAGTGATAGTGAACCATTGAAATTGCGGAATCCCGTTATTATCTCTGTTTTGGAAGCTTGTCGAAAATAGGCAGATTGTGGAAAACTTTACTGTTCACTCGTGTTTTTACTAAGAGTTCAATACTTGATTTGAATTGGCTGAGTTTCTATGTTTGCTGAAGTTCACTACACTGATTGGGAAACTCTCATTATTATTGTACGATACTGTAGTTCGACTAACTTTTTAACCTAACTTTTGAGGATGACATGTTTCTAGTTCACTGTCGAACATCGAATGCTCTTGTTGATATGAAACTCACGCTTTTATAACCCTTCATCGGATCACGTGATAATTTGTCTAACCGCGCCTAGCGATTATAATTATCTTCAACTGGTCGTAATAAAAATAATTAATGTGTTGTTTTGTTTCTGTCATACGCGGTGAATTTATGGCGTCTAGACGGGTCGATCCCCGGGTGAATTACGAGTTTGTTTACTTTTTAATGATGCGGTGTGGTGACACCTCGCATTATCGCTTTTTTTAATGGCCCTGTTTGTGTTATCGACTTTGGACGGGTGTTTTGGTAATTATTTAAACTGACTTCCTTATCTCGCTGTGACTGTAACGGGTAGCAATCAATAAACTTTGTTTTGCTCTCCTAGATGAGTCATTTAAGCATTCGGTATACAATGGTTACGTCTTGGTAATTATCTTTAAATGCATTTCTGTAATTACAGGGCGTAACATTTCGACCCAACCCTCAAAACAAAAAACTTTGACAAACTCAAATTTTTTTCGAATAACAACTCTTTCACCTACAATAAGCAAAATGTTTTAACTTTCTGGAATGTAATCCTATTCTAGCGACAAATTTTATAAGTCTTGCTTTGACAATTACAATAGATTACTGTTTACATCTTCTAGAGGATAATTATAATCTATCCCCAAATTTATTAACCTCACGGCTCAGTACTTAATTCTAATTTTCTTAAAAATAACATGCAAATAATCATGCAAACACACAATAAAGTCTTTTTCTTCCATGGGGTAATTTCCATACTGTAAGGGTATGTACTCGCCTTCTTCAACGAGGGGATTTTCTCACTTCTATTCCGGTGGGCATCAATTTAACTCTATCAGTTGGATCCTCTGGGAATTTTTCCTGCTACGCCGCTGGGTAAGGGTACGTAGCAGCGATACGGGACGATTTGTTCCTTATTTATCTTCTCTAACCATCTGGCTTTTGGGGATTGTAGGGCCGTCCATACGATTTTCGAGCCAGTAATCCGTGATAATTAGTCGGTATCGGAACTAGACAGATAACACGGCCTGTGTTTTCTGGTTCGGTGGCAAGTGCATAATGTCGTAAATGGTATTCGGTTTCGGAGGTCAAACGGTGGTAATTCATTCGTTTAAAAATCTTCGTTCCTGGGACTCCTATTTGGGCGGTACCATTAACACAGGTGATTTGTTTTGTGAATGGTGGTTACTGTATTCTGTGCGGAGTGCTTGAACTCAAACCACACTGTGAATTCGCAATGCTCTAGAATCTGCTGGTCTCATCATTTCGCTTCGCCATGCTGGATTGTCCACTGCTATCTTTTCAGAGATATTTTCTTGGGTTTCAACAATAATAGTCCACGATATTCCTATCAAAACCTTCCATATATGCGCGGTTAGTAAATTTTATCAATATTTTTACTTAGGTACTGTACAATTGTAAACGTCGCGATGTTCTAGTGTGAATATTCTACAAATCCGTAAACACATTTTCCGAAAATCGTGATTATATTATTTCTCTGTATTATGTAACTCGGCGATTCGATATTCTATAACTGTTTCTATTTGCATTAATTTTCATAACATATCGCGCTTGTGGTTTTTATAGCCTGTAATCCGTACAGTGTTTCATTCTAGTTCTGTCGACCATTCTTCGTTTTTTTCTATGACCTGTTATGAACTATATCCGTCTCAAAAATAGCTTTGCTTGAATATTCCGGGGAATTTAATTATTGTTATCTATTCCTTTTTTTTCCCTTATATTTTTTTCAGTTTGTTCCCGTACTATGATACAATCATTTAGTTCCGTTTTTTCATTAAAGTATCGGGGCATTTCGTATTATTATTCATTCCCATTTTTACAAGTTCCTCGTATCTATAAATATGTTTTGGCAAATTAACCTTCAGGGATTTTTCAATTGTTTCTGCGTCTTTTTGCAGTCTGCTAAAACTATAATAATTACCATACTATATATACGTTCCTACATCCTGGTGCATACTGAAAATTTTCTTGTTTAATGAGATCTAACTGATTGAACCAAATTTTTCATGGGTGTCATTTGAACAGTGCCGCGTGTCATGGGTTGTGTAAGGGGGAATTTATTTTCAGAAATGTTTTCTTCATTTCCTTTGGATATTTCCTTTGGCTGACATTTTCCTATATTTTCGGCATCAACTATTGGTAATTCATCTGGCATATTTTCTTGAGTTTGAACTGAAACTTGATTTAATTTTACCTCATTTTCTGGTGTCGCTTGTCGACTGATTTCATTCATATCCATATTCCTATACGTGTTGAATCGATTAGCGGGTATTATTTGACTTTTTGTTCCTCCCACTGGTTGGATTTCAAAATTAACGTGCGATGTCTTTTTTAAATTAGATTTTCCTTTCTGTCGGGCTAAAGTTCTAATCTTTTTCACTTCGGGGTTTATTTCTTTCTTTACTTTCGTATCTATATTAAAATCTTCTCCTATGCTTCGTTTTCTCGGGGTTACAAATCCATTTTCTGCAATACTTCGTAATTTCGTATCTTCGGAGTTCACTATACTTTTTGCTTGAACTTTACATACATTCAAAAATCTGGGCGGTAGAATTTTGTCCTTAGGCAAGACATTTTCATCCTTGTGATTTACGACTGTAGAAAAAATCTTATCTTTGGCGACTGTTATTCCTAGGTGCTTGGCAGATTCCAACTTCCTGGTGGATAGAGCATCTCCCGTGGGTGATTCGTATCTATCTCTAAAACTATCTTCCAATGATTTCCTATTTTTTACATCGATCACCTTCCATTGATTCCTTGATGCATTAACTGTTGCAATTTCCGTTCTTCCTGAATATGTCTGGCTACTTTCGGGAATATTTTCACTTTCAAAAGCTTTCATACCAACTTTTTCCATTTTCTGACTATAATTTTTCTTCATCCTCGCTGTAGTGCTGTATGGGCAATGTTCCGTTACATCTCTCCGTTTCTTTAGGCAGGAAATGCTCGTACCTATACGTATGCATTCCCACTTGTCGACTGTCACTTGTGACTATCGGTCCTAATGTACAGGGTGCGTCGGTTTTTCCATTTTCCATATGTGGCACTTTTCTAAATTCATCTCTTCTCTCTTGTTGCTCGTTTAAACGCATGTTTTTTCTAAACCTGGTGTCACAATTAAATCACCGGTCCCTGATATCTCTATTTGATTCGAAGTTGTACGTCTCGTTTCATGGCATGAAACTCTGTTTAAGAATACTTCGCGGATTGATTTGGGCGGGCCCTCCCTCTTCAATTCTAGTTTTTCTACAGAATTCATCCAATCGTTCATCATGATCGTGACATCTCTCAATCGTTTTTCTACTTCTTCAAATCTCTTTTGCAACTTCCTCTGTTCGTCATCCCGATTCGTTTGGCATATGTGTTGGATTTTTTTCTTCAACTCGATACTTTCCCCTAATAAATACATTTGATTTTTGCTCCAATCAATTTGCACGTTATGTTTTCGTAAAAATCTAATCCCAGTGTTATTTCATTACTACGATGATCATTTTCAACTATTAAGAATTCATGTTCCAGAATTTTTCCTTCCTTTCCTTTGATTGGCAATATAACCGAGCCAATATAATGAGTGAAAATTCCTTGACCATTTCTGAGGTAATACGGCAAATCATAATTCAACTTCATACCTCTAACAATATTAATATGAGCCACTGATACTTGAGATCTCATATCTATGGATATATGTCTCAAAATTCCTGCTATTTCTAAATTAATTACATTTTTCTGTTCATCGTCGATTAGTATATTTTCCTCTTGCCTCTCACTATTTAAATAGTCGTTGATTCCATTTAAATTCCTGTTATATTTTGACCTTTTTCCATATTTTTTCCATTTTCTGTCATTTCCATAACTATTTCCTGTTTGCTTTCTATAATTTATTCTCCTAAAATGCCCTCGTTCATTCCTGTGCCCCTGAGATCGAAATCTATTTTCTTTCGAATTGTTAGAAAATTCTTTTCTATATTTATTCATTTTTCCATATTTTTTAGATCGTTTTTCCTTAGCGTAGTTGGAAAACCATTTTCCTGAATCATTCAATCTCTTATTTTGAAAACTATTCCTATTTGGGCAACGATATGACATATGTCCTACTTCTTGACATGTTAGGCATACGCAATTTTTCATATAACAATCTCCTGCTGTGTGACCTTTTCTGTTACAATGTGTGCACAATATTATCTTCGCATTGAAAGTTCTAAAATTCATATTCGGTGTATTCGTAATTTGCTCAATTAATTCTTCTTTTTCTGCTAATGTGATGGCTTCTTCTAAACTGACAGGACTTTCAGATAAAACTTTTTTTCTAACAGGATCTGACAATCCAATGGCAAATTGAACCAAAATATCCTGCTCGTATTTTTGCTCTAATACATTGTCAATTCTATTATTTCCTGTAGGTACCTTATATTCGCTGCACATATCTTTAATCTTATGAAAAATTCCTAACTGATTCATTCGTTTTCTGATAACAATTCAAAAATTCTTTTTGTGCTTCTCCAGGTAATTTCAATTTGCTAAACTGCTTCAATAATTCCTTTTAATTGGTAATCCAGTTGTCGGTATTTTGTAAACTATCTTCTGCTTCAATAAATAATCTAGCGATTCCTTTCAATTTCACGAATAAAATCTTTGATTTCTGTGGTACCATTATAAAAAGGAATATTATCCAAAGTGATACTAATTTGCGGTTCATACCTAACCCTCGGCACTGTTGTCTGAGTTTCCATGATTTAATTATTTTGATAAAAATCTCCATTGATTGAAAATAAAACTTCAATTGCTTTTTCGAATACTTCCTGAGTTTTTGATCGGTATAAACGCTATCTATATTTATTTCCTCAATATCGTGCTTGCAAAATAACAACGATATTATACTAAACTATTTTCACAATTTTCTACTCATTTACTTCTGTTCAAATTAGTCTTTTTTCCACTGACACTTATTTGTAAAAATAAAAATAAAATATTTATTAAAAAAACTTCAACTTCAATTTTTGTTTGACACTTTTTTTTTTCTGTGGAAAATATCATATATGCGTTAATGTACTTCCTCAATTATTACTCGCACACCTGACACCAATGTTGACGACTGGACTTTACAGGGTGTTGTGAACTAACACGCCACACCTGTAATACCAGACGTTATTCGTTAGGTTGGAAAAACAGTATTAAAAGCATCGACTATCTGAATATAGTCGAACCGGATATGATATAGGGAGCGGTCTACAAATATCAATATCCTTTCTTTCAATACCGGAACATGGGCTGTTTATTCAGGAAGTACTACCGTTCAGAAAGATTCGAACCAATCAATGATTTAATAAAATAATAATGCACTCATAAAAGTTAAGAATGTATATATATATTTAATAAAAAAATTTACACACAATTCTATCAATCGTCTATGAACGAATGATAGGCAACAATATTCATACAATGAAAACTAATGTAGCGTATTGGCAGATAATTCTGCAAGGGGCTTCACAATAGAAATAATTTTACTAAAAGAAATCTTGCAATCAAGTGCTACAAACGACTAACAATAATACTCTTTTTGAAAACTTAGTGATCGTGAAAACTATGGACATACTATATAGAAACATACACATGTTAATGGAGTTGGGTTTTGCCATAAACATAAATACAGAAAAAACAAACATGAACTCACCCTGTTTTAACACTTATTCACTGGAGTAGTTTTAAACGGCAATTAGATTGGAATTTATTATTATCAGTTCGTTTTCTCCCGCGTCAATCGGTTATTCTAATTAATTCGTCCGGTATATTCGTATACAGATAAGGTTTTTCTAAGTGATAGTGAACCATTGAAATTGCGGAATCCCGTTATTATCTCTGTTTTGGAAGCTTGTCGAAAATAGGCAATCTTTTTAACCTAACTTTTGAGGATGACATGTTTCTAGTTCACTTGGAAAATTATTTTGTACGATACTGTAGTTCGACTAACTTTTTAACCTAACTTTTGAGGATGACATGTTTCTAGTTCACTGTCGAACATCGAATGCTCTTTGTTGATATGAAACTCACGCTTTTATAACCCTTCATCGGATCACGTGATAATTTGTCTAACCGCGCCTAGCGATTATAATTATCTTCAACTGGTCGTAATAAAAATAATTAATGTGTTGTTTTGTTTCTGTCATACGCGGTGAATTTATGGCGTCTAGACGGGTCGATCCCCGGGTGAATTACGAGTTTGTTTACTTTTTAATGATGCGGTGTGGTGACACCTCGCATTATCGCTTTTTTTAATGGCCCTGTTTGTGTTATCGACTTTGGACGGGTGTTTTGGTAATTATTTAAACTGACTTCCTTATCTCGCTGTGACTGTAACGGGTAGCAATCAATAAACTTTGTTTTGCTCTCCTAGATGAGTCATTTAAGCATTCGGTATACAATGGTTACGTCTTGGTAATTATCTTTAAATGCATTTCTGTAATTACAGGGCGTAACAGTCCCATTGATTTGAAATTTCGTTTCCTGTTCATAATATTCTAGTCATTGGTTGGATGATAAGGAACAACAAATTTGAGATTTGAGTTCGGCTATTCCAATGAGCATTTTTCCTCAAGTACGAAAAATTCCTCACTAGCAGCGCTAGTAGTCCGGTAGGGACAAACATTACCTAACTCACATTAAAATACATGTAAAAATAAACACCAAAAAAAATGCTTTTGACAGAAGACAACGTTCTAGGAGCCAAATTAAAATTTGCAAATGTGAAGAATAATAATGTAGCAACATTAAAATGGTGGCTTGCTTGTCAAAATCTTAAAATTTCCGAAAAAAAAAAATATTGACAGGACAGTACGCAAAGTTTAGTTATTATGCAGCGGTATTTTTTAACTCTGATATCAGACATTTAATTTTAATTTTTTTGTTTGAGACGATATTTTATTTTTATTTGACAACAATAAATAAGACGATAAATATGTTACTAACTAAATACAATACAATGGAAACATTTTCAAATGAATGATCTGGTGCTCTCTGGCTCATAGAAGAGGATGAATGCTTCACCACTTATGAGGGATGTTCCACTATGATTGGACACAGTATACAAGTTGTAGCAACATGGAGTTATGTTATCTGTTGAATAAATACTCACGTCTAATCCTTCAAGAGGAAAGTCAATGGTGACATTTAATTTTCTCCTGAATCTATCCATCAGCGAAAATTGTTTCGAATGAATTACTAATATTTTGGGGAATTTTTGTATAGATCTTTGTGCATTTTATCTTTTTCTTACATTTACAAGTTGGTTTCTGTTCGCCATCCAAAGTTTCTTCCTTAGTAAATGAATCTAAACATTGTGACAGTCTGAGCTGGCCAGTTCTCTGTGGAATATGAAGTGAAAGGTCCCAGAAGGGGTCAAAAGAGACAGAACAATGGCCACAGAAAGTACACTTCAACGTTGATTTCAGTTGACCAACAAAGTTATCAACAATTTTTGAGTTGTCCATTCTTAGATATCTTGACCAAGACTCCTGTGCCTTTTCATGGTCGCTCAATTTCTCATCAATTTCTGTCGGGATAGGTTTGGGCTTTTCTATCACTCTGTTGCATCTTCATGAAGACCTTCCAATAAATATCTGAAAAATTCTGGGACATCCTGTTGAAGGTACCCCATGAAACGAGGTGCGAATATTTGTATCTGGCTTTTCAAAGAAATAGTATTCACCACCCTATCAGTCGAATCTTCCGACCAAAGTTCTTTTATCACTACCGCAAATGATTTTATTAAAGCACCCTTCATACTTGATGTGCTTGTGTTGATATCCCTCATATGCTCGTCTTTTCTAAGATACTCAAGCAACCATCTGGTATTCGATAAACTTTGTATTACGCTATTCATGAAGAGGTGTTGCCACTGTTTTTCAACACATTAAGTCCGAGAATTTGGGCGTATTCATGCACAAGTGGACTGATTGTGTTGTAGTTATAACTGCATACATCACTAATGCTGACATCAAAGGAATAATTTCTATCAAACAGTCTCCTATCGCGTCGTTCCATCAAAATGGTATTTCTCCTTGGTTTATCAAGGCATTCTCGTCTTTGAATAGGTTTTTGAGGCTGTAAGAAACTTTCATCCCGTTTTCGGGATGAGGGAAGTGTACCCATAACTGATGCGGCGTTTCCTCTTTGAATTGCCATACTAATGGCTGAATTAGAAAAGCATATGATCTAGAATCATTACTACACTTCATAATTTTTTTTCCAATTTCTTCTTGAAGTTCCTGGGCGTAAGATCCAAATACTGCATATGTTTCAATTGCCACTGGATAAAATGAGTAAAATTCTTCTGTATTTGAATATTTCCGAATTTTCTATTTCTCAGCAAAATTAGCTGCAGCACCTTTCGTGATTGAGGTCGTTATAAGACAACAGAATCTATACAGGTGAAATCCCAAACCAAAGGTTTTCCGAATTTCCAGGGTATAAGGGTCATTCCGTCTGGACGTTTTCTGTCGTCTGTACTTATTCCAACAGGTTTTAATACTGAGGGAATTTCCGCAGTTGTAAAGCTTTTTTTTATCAGATCATTTACAGCTTTGGTGTCTCGAAAATGACCGAACTGAACTTGCAGCTCAAACCATGTGTTCCATTTTCTTCAACAATAGATCCACATTTACATATATGCTAACACAAAGCGTGTGCCAACGAGGCCAACTGCAATACTGAATTATTTGGTCGTCTAATAGAGTACCCAAAAGCTACTGGAAGAGCATTAAGCCATGCTCCTGATTCTTTAGAACTTACAGCATTGAGGCGGGCCTTTTCAAATTTAGATTCTGCAGCTGACTCAAGGGGTTGTTCATATGTTGAATCGATTTAAAGAATGAAAATGTGTCAAAAATATTTGGTAATTAAGATAAATTTAATACGTTACAGTGAATATGATTCAGTAACCAATAGAGAGGTTATATGTTTTTGTAACCAATGTTTTTTTTCCCTGTAAATTAATTAGCTGTTTATTTTTTATTTATTCCTCAAGAGGTCATTTTCAGGCACCATTTTCGCGCACAAAAATCACTCACACAAGTCATTCATTTTGGGTACAACTTTGCACAAAATGTAGCCGGTTTTATAAAAAAATACTCCTTCAACAGTTAAACCTAGCGTAACTTTTCACATTTACTAAATTTCATCTGTCAAAGGTGAAAAGTTGGGTTATTTGTAACTGTTGAAGAAGAAGTATTTTCGATAAAACTCAGCTTATTTTAAAGTTTACCAAATGAGTGATTTAGTGTTTTAGTTTAAAGCTGGTAAAAGAAGGAGGCATTGTGAGTGATATTTGTGCCAAAAGGTGCCTAAAATAACCTCTTGTAGAAGGAGAAATCAATATATCTCGGAAAGCGGTATGAGACCATGAAAAGTCAAACCGCCAATTTTCAGGGAGCATGAGAATTATTTTAAATAATTCAACTGTATCAGTTAAATAACACTATCTTAAATGGAGAGGGTTTGATGTTTGTCCCTACCACAAGTGCTGCCTCTCGTGACAAATTTGCCACTCTATTCTCAGGAAAAGGCTCGTTAGATTGAACCATTGACAGTTGATGCAACCATCAGACCGTTTATGTAAGAAACAAAGATCAGGTCCCCATCAAGCAAAGTAGAATTGTTTTTAACTAAATTTCAATGCATGTTAGATATCCTATTTAAAAAAACTGTATATATATATTTCATAGCAGATGATTTTAACATAGACACTTCTTGTCTTAAAAGCAATACCTGTAAAGGCTTCAGAAATCTGTTAGCTACCTAAAATTCCATTTTAACCATCTCCGAGCCAACAAAGGTCACTTCCCACTCCAGTTCATGCCTAGATAACATTATTAACGAAACTTGAAGGTGATAAAAATGGGATAGTCATTGAAACAGGTATTTCCGATCATTCAGGGCAAGTGTTGCTATGTGACCTGAACAAAACCAAATCAACAACAAAAGTTGAGAGACGTTATTATAATTCCAAATCAATAAGTGAATTTTGCACAAAACTAAGGTCGAAACTGGACAAATGTATACAGCCTTGAAAGATAAATGAAGCTTTCTCAAATTTCAGTAAAACCTTCAATTTTCACTTTGTTCTGCACTTTCCGAAAACTTGTAAAACACCAGAAACCTATTGAAAACAAGATTTTAATTCACCTGAAATTACAGAACGAAAACCAACTTGTTTTCAAGCTTTATATTAGCTTCACTTGTATGTTTGTTTGTTTGTAACCGACTCCTTTGGCCGATTTTGACCCACTTCAGACGTCCCAATGATTTGAAATTTGGCAGGTGTACATAATTCCGGTGACAATGCATTAAGAAATTTTGTGTGAAAAAAAAAAAAAATGGCGGCTCCAATATGGCGTACGAGTTTTATGGGTTATGGTCCGATTCCTTCAAAATTGGTATCTGAGGGCTTTTGTGGTCGGAGATTATGATTCTTTTGTCAAAATTGAAAAATTAAAGATAACGGCTCCAAAATGGTGGACGAGTTTTGTGATTATGGTCTGATTCTATTCAAAATTGGTATGTGGGGATTTTGGGGTCGAATATTATGATTCTTTTAAAATTGAAAAGTTCAAGATGGCGGCTTTAAAATGGCGGCCGGTTTTGTGATTATGGTCTGATTCTATTCAAAATTGGTATGTGGGGGTTTTGGGGTCAGAGATTATGATTTTTTTGTCAAAACTTGAAGGATTCAAGATGGCAGCTCCAAAATGGCCGCGAAATTTGTAATTATGGAGGATAATAGTTAAAAAATAATAATAATAATAATTAATAATAATAGTTTGAAAAATTAAAAACACGCGTTAATAGAAAACTAAACTGAAAAGTTGAAAATAAATAATAATTTAAAAAAACTAAAAAACACGCTCTCATAGAAAACCAGACTAAAAAAATAGAAAATAAGAAAAAAAACTATTTTATTTAAAAAAAGCGTAGGTGCATGGTATCAATAATTATGTAGTACATTACCACCTAGGGCAGTAAAGTAAGAAATGTCTCAGATCACAGGTAATTGTTGGCGAGGCAATACCATTCCCTTTTTATAAAATACATTTTTCTTATTTAATTTTAGTCTGTTTTCTATAAAAACGTTTTAATTTTGAACAATATTATATTAATCAATTTCTAAAATCGATCCAGAATATGGATCCATATAAGAGCTGAAAAGGAATTATAATAATCTTTTGGAATCAGCAAAAAGACTATTACAGAAATAACATTGTTGACTCAGATTATAAATCAAAAACGATGTGGCAAATTATTAGAGAAGTGACAGGTACTGGTCAATCTAAACAATTTGAATCGACAATCCACTTTCGAGGTAACAAATAGCTTCAATGAATACTTCACAAACTCAGCCCCTCAACTCTTGTCAAAACAGAAGACATCGGTAAAGGTAAATGGTTTGAAAGTTTTATAGCCTTTCACAGTCACACTCTGTTCCTGAATCCAGTCACAGAGTATGAGTTACTCTC
>JAFIRS010008381.1:0-17577 GCA_018342105.1 Gonioctena quinquepunctata
GGGATCTTTATGAATTAACCTCATTGCGTAGCACATCTTCAGACATATGGGCAATAAAAACAACCAACACTTTGGAAACACCTCGCTTCATAATTATTGGTTTTCAAAGTACCACTGCATCCGAAAACAGAACACTGGATATGACAAAATTCATAAATGCAGACATTAATAACATCCGAGTGTATTTGAACTCTGAAGTCTACCCATATGAGCGTTGGAACCTGGACTTTGATAAAAAACTGTTCTCTTCAGCTTACTATGCATATGAGGACTTTCAACGTAGTTATTATGACAAAGATATGAGTGAACCTCTTATGGACCTTGAAGCATTTCAACAGAATCCCCTGTTCATCATTGATTGTTTACATCAACCGAATGCTACAAAATCATCTACAGTGGATATCAAGCTGGAGTTCGAAACAAGAAAAACTAAATTTCCAGCCAACACCAAAGTCTATGCACTCATTATACACGACACCTTCTTGACTTACAATGCATTGGATGGCTCTGTTCGTAATTCACTTTGAAATGTTCAATATTTTATTTTTGTACTATATCTGAATATTTTTAAGTATATCAATAATGTTTATGTGTAATGGAAAAATAAATAAACAAGATTTTGTAAATATATGCTTTATTTCATATCAAATATCTACATGATCATATTCATCATCATATTCATCATATAGTTGATATTTCTCGATGATGTCATCAGGTAGGAATGGTAAAAGGGTGTGGAGAAATCCTTCCAGATCCAATTTGATCATTTCTTCACAGAATTGTTGCAAGTTTAAGGCTCCTTGGCTGAATTCTTCACAAAGTATTGTACCCTTGACATACTTCTCGGATGAATGTGCACATCTTTGGATTTCATCTTCATCGAAGCAAACATTCAAATCATAGACTGTAGCATGGAGGACATCTTGACTCAAAGCATTCAAGTAGGAGTTCAATCTCTCGATGGCTGTATTGATGTCCACGGCTTCCGTCCAACATTGACTCGAGTAATGCATCCACATATTGAAAACTGAAACGAAAAAAAGAATTGTTAATATATTCCATTGATATTCAAATAATTTTACTTACATGAGAAAATGTGATGCTCCAAATATAGTACTTCTACACTGAATGTTATTTTTAATGGAGAAATATCTATATTCAACATAAAATCACTATATCCTAACTATTAACATATAAACAATATTACTACTTGTGGACTCTGACCCAAATATGTTATTGTATATTTTTGAAATCTGAAGCATTTATGCAACTGACATCGTCCGCATTGAATTCATCCGAAATACTTTTTGACAACCATGATTTGAATAAAGTATCATTATCATCACGTAATGTCATTAGAATAGATCTCCCATATCGGGTTATACAAATCGTCATACCAAGTATGTTGAAAGCTTTACCGATGGGTAATGATGATATTGGTCTTTGTTCAAAAGCTCCCACCCTCTTTTCAATTATTGAAGAATTGATTCTCTTCAAATCTACAACTTTTGGAAGAAAAGACATAGTAAGACTGTATGAAAAATATAGATTATTTCACCTTATAAGAAATACACTCACTGAATTGAGAAACTTCTCGTACTCTGTATTCACTCTGATGATATTATCTAACATCTGATTTCTCATCAACGACTCCACACATTTTTATAAGAGACATCCCCACCCCATTTCCAGTAGATGGGGGTGTGAAGGTCATTGCGCACTTGACCATCAGCACACTCATCAATACTCGCAGTTCACTCTTAACTCTCTCACAGGACAAACACCCTCCTCGCTTGGAGAGTGTAAGGATTCATGAAGGTCATGACTACACAGAATATGTATGCCTACACCACAACATTAGTCAAGGTCAAACAAACATCGAGATCAAATCTTTTGGTTGTCGAAACAAATCCAACATCAAAACTCAAGGTCAAATCTCAAACTCAAAACTTAATGTTATGAATCTCAAGGTCATATTCAAGGTCAAAACTGAAGTCGAATCTCAAAGTCGACCAAACCCAATATCAAAACTCAATGACAAATCTCAAAGTCAAATCTCAAGGTCAAACACACACACACTGCACACCTGCAACTATTCAAGGTCACACGTGACGTCATAGTGGTGGGGGGAGACCCAGAACCGGCTTAAATCTCCTACTTGTGTTCTACCGGCAAAAAACTCAAGAAGGGATACAAGGGAGTTCAAGTCGGGATACAGGATCGTTTTTGTATTCGTGTGGATGAAATAGTTAATGATAGACCTTGTTGATATTTGAATAATGAAACAACTGCAAAAAACTTCTAGTACATTATTTTGAGTGAGAAAAAAATATCGCGTGTCAAACTACTACTAAACCAATGTTTTCCACTACTAGTAACGCATTACTTTCTCAATATTGATTCAAATATACTTTGAAATTAATTTACCAACATTGAAAATATATTCATTTATATATTACTATTCACAATGTCAATCCAACTACAACCTACAACGCACCACATAAACTTTCTCATCAAAGCGTTTGAAATATATTGGAAAACAACTCGTGATGTATTATTCATAGTAATTTGAACGGCAGAAACCCAATGAATGCGAACAGGTATTTACGTCTGATAGAAATTCAATACCGATAATCGAATTGAAACACTGAAAAATTATCATCGAGTGCAACTATGGCGTTTGTTATTTTAATCATATTATGATCAAACTAGATTATTGGATAATAATGTCAATGAAATTGGATTTGCCACAACATAATTTTGCGGAAAAATAGTTGTTGTTCGTTACTACAATTCGTTAACCGTTCATCCTTGGCGGATATTCACCACTTGTATTATTATTGGAAAAATAATTTCTAGGGGTGGATATTCTGTCTGTGAGAGATGTTATTCTGAACAAATATTGAGAAAATCAAATAGCAAAATGGATATCACTACAAATGTGTGTATCTACCCCAGTAGAGTAGAGTAGAGTGATTTTAGAGTAGAGTAATTTATTTGACCCTTTATATACAAAATACATTTATGGCAAGTCATATATACTATGGGTCCTATGTCAAACACTTAAAATGAGCAACAACGTCTCTAGATAAAAGTAATCGATTTTATAAATAAAACTGGCATAACAAAATTTCTTGAAATGATCACAGTGTCACATGATTGGGAATAAAATAAAATATAAATATAAGAAAGTCAACAAACATGAGAACAGGCTTTATCACAGCTTCACAACATGAATCATTTTTCAAGAACTATGAATTGACCAGCTACAGCAGCATATTCTTCGATTGTGTAGAAACAGTGGTTGGAAAGATATCTCTTGATATTATTTTTGAAATTTCTGAAATCCAAAGATTCAACTGAAGGATGGAGACAGTTGTATAAATTCAAATTTGGCGAGTTTTTTGACTAACTGCTAACCTATGTCTTGTATTATCCAATAAACATGCGGATCTTGTTGAATAATCATGATTGTGGGAGTGTTTCGGAAACATCTCAATATTCTTGTGAATCTCCAACAACACAACATAAATATATAATGTAGGAAGTGGCATGATTTTCAAATTGAATAAATAGAGGACGACAATGTTCCCTATATCCTACGTTTGCCATGATTCTCATGGCTTTTTTCTGACATCTGAAAATTGTGATTGAGTTTGTGGAATGCCCCCAAATCAAAACTCCATATGAAATAACTGAGTGGAATAGTGAATGATATGCTATTTTCAGTGTCATCAAACCTACAGCATTCCTCAACTGTCTGAGAACAAATAAAACACTAGACAGCTTACGAGTAGTCGCTTCAATATGGCTGGACCAACTAAGTCTAGCATCAATAAGAATACCTAGAAACTTAACACTGTCTCCTAGAGTAACACTGGTGTTTGAGGATATCACAATATTCTGGTTTTTTTCATCGTTCAGTTTCAGTTTATTTGCTGTGAACCAAGTGTTTTCTAAATTTTTATTTCTGTCCACCATTTGAGGTAAACTGGTATATGATTTGTCTGAGCATATGAGGGTTGTGTCGTCGGCAAATAAAACACATTTTGTTGGTGAAATAAAGCTACATAAGTCATTCATATAAATGATGAATAATAACGGGCCGAGGACAGAACCCTGAGGAACGCCATGACAAATTGGCTTTAAATCTGACTTGATATTGTTTACGTCGACGCACTGATACCTATTTTCAAGATGAGACCCTACCGGATCAAGAGCAGTGCCTCTTACGCCATAATAACTCAATTTTTGAATGAGGATAGAGTGGAAAACATATTCGAAAGCCTTGGTCAAGTCACATAGGGTTAAAGAAGTATGTTTACCCTGATCAATACCCTCGACTATGTTCGTCACGACTTGGTAAGCAGCTTGAGAAGTGGATCTATTTTTACGAAACCCGTATTGGGATTTGCTAAAATAGAAGTGACTTTCGAAATAATAATACAACCGATTTTTTAGGATAATCTCTATTATCTTTCCGATAATTGGAATTATGCTAATCGGGCGGTGGTTATCAGGTGAGGTTCTGCAGCCCTTTTTGAACAAGGCTATGACCCTGGATATTTTGAAAATATCAGGAAATATTCCAGTTGAAAACATTTGATTTATTATCGATGTTGAAGGCACTACGAGTATATCAGCCACCGATTTTATCATCTGACTATTCAAGTCATGTATATCACGAGAATTTGAGTTTTTCATCGAGTTCATTGCGGAATATACTTCTTGTGGACAGACTGGTTCCAAGAAGAAAGACTCACAAGGTGAAGGAAACGTTTTGAAATGATTCAATTCGTCATTTGATGAAATAGGAAGATCTTTTATAGTTTTTTCAGCTATATTACAGAAAAAATCATTTAAATCATTGCCGGAAATTTCAATTTGGGGAAGTTGACGTTTAACTGCATTTATCTCTATATTTATTGGAGTCCAGCAAGCTTTTGAAGTATTTCCAGAGTTCAAAATAAATTTCTCATTTGCAATTTTTTTCTGTTTCTGCAAATTGAATTTGTATTCGTTTTTTAGTAATTTGTAGGCTTTAAAATACTGAGGGTTTTGGGATACTCCTGCTATAGTTTTTGCAGCCTCAACTCTATTTCTCATTTGTTTGAGGGAATCATTAAACCAATCTAGTTTCAATGAATTATCTCTTGGTGCAGAAAATGCTTTCGTATGGAATGAAGTTTGGATAGCAGTCTGGTTCACAAGTGCCATTTTGTCCCGTTGGAGAAGGAAGGAAAATTGATACCAAGGTGTCATTGGATGCGGAATTTTATCTAGTTATGATTTAGGCTTTGTCCCATGTCTCGCAAATAAATAGTTCGAAAATAATTTAGTTAAAAAAAGAGGGGTCGTTTTTTTGCAAATATCACGAAAACTTTTGCAGAAAGCGGAAATCTGAAAAAGATCCGAAGAGAGCAGGAACCTCACGGAACTGTAGCAAATAGGTTTATAATTTTAATTGAGCGGTGAAAATACTGTGAAAACGGATGACACAGTGCGCGCGCGCGTCGCTCTGCTCGGATGCTTAAACAAATATTTCAACTAATTAAATATGAATATTAAGGAATGAAAAGGATCAGGCACTTGCTAAATATTTGAATAAACAATACTCGGCCGGCAAAAAAAATTATCGCAATTTTATTATTAATAATGCTTTTGTTAATTAACAAATTTTTCCAAGTTGGAAGTGAACAGAAAAACCTCCATAATTTTAAAACCGGAAGCCAGAAAAAAAATACTTTCCGAACTGTTCGTTAAAGGCTTCGGAAAAAACCCTCGATGAAAAAATTTAAAAAATGTGAATACCCATTTTTTTATTAACAATTGAAGATGCTAAAAAATAAAAAAAATAATTAAACATTGATAATTTTTTTTTTCAATATATCCTGATTGATTTGTTTTTTTATTGTTAAAAGCCACATGTTTTTTTTAGTTTTTACTAAATTGTTTAAAAAATGGTTACTAAAAAATACATTGGTTATGAGATAGTTCCATTTTTCTTTAAATGTGAGTAATAATAAAGATAATGATTTTTGAGACAAAAATCGTTTTTAAAAAAAATATATTGCTTGAATCGCACAACTTGAATATTAATATTAAAAAACCATTTTTTTTATTATTATTTCTATAGTTCTCTCTTATTCTGAAGAAAAAATCTATTCTTTCATTTGTGTATTAAATGAACAATTTGACATAAACAAATAAATTTTCGCGCTACATTTTTTTAAATACTACAAAAATAAACAAAAATGACTATGTGTCGTTCAAGCAAAGAAATTGTTTTATATTTTTTATTCAATTTTGAAAATTGTCATACTTTCAACTCTCTTGTTTCTTACCATTATAATTATCAAAACTCATAAACTATTGAAGATACGACGAGAACACTTGGATTCTTTATTGTTCTCCATAAAACAATGAACAAATTGAGCTTTTTCTTCATGCTCTCACTCAATTATTTATTTACTTTTTTATTATTATTTATAAAAATACCTCGTAAAAAAGTTTTTTCAAAGCTTTTAAATATGAATATCTTCAAACTAGCAAAGATACGAGAAAAATACTTCAGGTCTCTTCTGTTCTCCATTGAACAATGAACAATTTGGGCGACTGGTCGTAGAACGAGGATAATGTGATTGGAACACGGAAAGAACAACAGCAAGAACAACAAGAAGCTAGCATGGAAACTGAGAGTCACGAATTATCGTCGCAAAAACGTAGAAAAGATGGAATAAACAAAAACTGTTTTATATATGATAGAATTAGCAGAATTTCAGTGAATAATATCGATATTTCCAGAAGAAAAAGCAGACAATAACTATATAGTACTGACAAGTAAAATAACATTCGAAAATGACATTTATATAAATAAAATAACAAGAGATAACAATACAATGATGAATTGCTCTCTTCAACAATATTCAAAAGTAATGCATCAAGTAATCAATAAAGTTTCAAAAATTATATGGGTATTATGTCAATGTTACTCCTGGTTTCTAGGATACCAAGGCTGAAAAAGTCAGAAAATTTTCTTCGCCTCAATATTTTTTCTCATTACTCAATAAATAATGTAGTAAACGCTTCGACCAAATTGTTCATCGTATAAAAAAGAACAAAAAAGACCTGAAGTATTTTTATCGTATTTTTGATATTTTATGAAATAATAAAGTTTGAAAGCATTGAAACAAAAAAAAAATTTTTTTTTGAGTAAGAGCTTAAAATAAAAGCACAATTCATTCATTTTTTCATGGAGAACAATGAAGACTTCAGGTGTCCTCGTCTTCAATAGTTTATGAGTTATAATAATTATAATGATAAGAAACAAGAAAAAAAAATTGTTTAAAGCATGATAATTTTTCGGGGTATTTTTAGAGAAATTTGGTCTCGTGAATTTCTACAACAATATTGACACAAAAATGTCAGAGTATACTCACGAAAATATCCATCACTTGTGAACTACTGAAAATCACACGCGATGTATGGAAATAAATCAATGATTCCAGATTTTACAAAAAAAAATCAGCAAACAACATATAGGACGTAAAAAAATATCATTTATTTCTCTCTATTTTTGATTTCACATCATATTCTATCCACGGAGGGTCGTTATATTTTTCATCCATCAGAGAATGTTGTCTGATTATTTTCTCCAGTACACAATCCATATAAAATATTTCTAACGTGGGAACTATTTCTTCTATCTACAAAGTTTCGTTTCTTTCTCAACGAATATTGAGGAAGATAAATATTCGAGTCATTCAGAATGGCCCGTGAAAATGCTACAGATATTGAAAACTACTTTTTGTGAAATTTGAGCAAAGTTTTGTTGATAATTTTTTTTTCTCAAAAATTACGAGCTGCAACTTTCAACTCTGATATCTTCTGTTGAAAGAATGCAACCAGTCAATTATGGCATCCAAAGATCATTCATTGATTTCATAAACATCGGTTCATTCCCAACAACTTATTCAAACAAACCAACACAAAAGTCGCAATCAAAATACAAATGAACCTGGGATTCAAAACTAATATATGCCCGGTTAACGATGCAAGATTTTCAACATTTACTAAAATAATATCAAAATTAAAAATCCAATAACGATTCCTCTGCCGCTGGCGCTGGAATAATATATTCTGCCGTAAAATCCGTAACGAGGATTTCCTCATTTCCCTTCATAGGGCAACACAACTGGCATGTTGCGAAGCCCATCAATATAATAACGAATCTCTAGATTCGTGTTTTCAACCTTTGTTGAACCTCATAATAATGGATAAAACAACGTTGACTTTCATTTTCGAATAATATTATTTGGGAATAACTATTTCACGAATAATTTCTTCCTGATTTATCTCCAAACCAAATGATAATTGATACTTCAAGACAGCAATTACATGGAGTACGTAACTTTATCGTCAAAAGTGCCCACCGGCCAGTTCTCCGGCTATTGGGTCGTAGTAGAAATTAGTTTCGACTATAATTACTCATTTGCACGGTTGTAGACTTGGATAAATATCCACTATAATGCATGGTGGTTCCTCTATCGGATTAGTTTTACAAGCCATATTTGTCGCCAACCTTAAGTCACTATCTCCTGTATGCTCATTCGCTCGTGTTCATCAGATACTATCAGAGTTTTTCTAGCACCGACAAACACAATTGTTTTCCAACATTTCTCGAATTCAAAGTTAAAATATACGAATAAATATTAGTTATTATTTTTCCAAGTATTATTGAGATCCAAGTAAGTACTGTGTGATGGTAATACATTTTTCTTTTGATTTAGGAAGATTTGAGTCCATCTCTAACTTTTCATTGGAAAGTTTGAGGTTCGTACAAAAATACAAATTATGTTCCTGTTTTCAATGAAAATGTTCTATTTTTTCTGACACATGATTCGTTAGCTTCATTGAGGACCATTCCAAAATCAATGAATGAATTCTGAAGTCTACATACGCCATCGTTTTTTATTCTTATTATTTTCAAATTTTCTGTCTATATCGCTAAAAAAGTGTGTTCTTAAACTTTACAATGCGGAAAAAATACTTTTTGAATAATTCATCCATGGGTTTGAAGTTTTTACTAAGTTTTGGTGAAATTGCTGAGTTATTGTATTGTCCCCAGATCTCAATACGTGCGAAATTTCGAATTATTTGTACTTCTGGAAGTGGGTGGAAATTGAAATGAAAGATTCCATTGCATTCAAACATACATACAGGTCAAGCTTATGAAAGCGTATTGAAAATTGGAATTAGTTTCTGAAAAGTGTATACATGCGGAATAGCTGACTGACCAATAGCAGTCATGATCGTGTCATTGCGAGAAAAAAAAGTAATCACTGATAAATATTTTTCTCTGTGTGAGAACTTCTGATCTTTCGTATAACTCATTAGTGGCGAAACGCTCATTTTTTTTCAGTATGATTCTCAAAAAAGTTTTTTCTAATATTTCCAGATTGTGCAGGACAGTTTTAAAGGTACCACCCCATATAACAGTAACGCAATATAGATTCTGCTAATGCATTATATACCATCAATAAGATTTTTTTGTTTTATAAATTTGAAGTTTTTTCAATCTCTATCTCTATCACACCTAGATATTTTGTCGAGTGAGTTTTCTGGATTGCTAGACATGGACAGTCAAGAAAGTTCCGACAATCATATTTATGAAGCAGTAGGTTATCCTTGGATGGTTGGTCTTTGGGCGAAGATGAGAAGGTGATAAATTTGTTTTTTTCGATATTAACACTCAGCAGGCTGCTACTGACCCAGTTATATATTTTTTGCATTTCAATTTCTGCGTTGTCATATGTTTCGGACAGGTATTCCCTTCAAATATAACTGCCGTATCATCTGGAAGTTTGTTACGGAGAACCTATGGTTAATGTACAGCAGAAATTAAACCGACCCCATCACGGTTCCCTGTGGTACGCCCGTATTTATAGGTAGAGGATCACTAAGTGTATTTTTTATTTTGTGTTTGTTAGATAATCTGTCAGCAAATCTAATATGATTCCTCTGATACCAAGCAGCTTCAGACGTTGAAATAGAATTGAATGATTCACTGTGTCAAAAGCCTTTGCTAGGTCCAGAAATACTGTGAGACATTTGTTGTGCTCCTGAAAAGAGTCGAATATGGTGTTTGTTGCATCTTCTCTTGATAACTTTTCTCTAAAACAAAATTGTGAGTTGGAGAAGATATTATTATTATTATCACAGTAATTCATTATTCTATTTTTGATGCACTTCTCGAATATATTGTATTGTTTATAATGGTTATAGGTCTGAAGTTTGTGGATTGTTTTTTAATACCTTGTTCGAAAATAGGGATGGTTACGGAGTTTTTAAATGCTCTTGGAATTTTACCTTTCGTTAGCGTTTGGTTTAAAATATTTCATGAAGGTTCTACAAGGAATTCGTGGTATTTTTTTATTAACTGAATCGTTATTTTGTCCGGACCCGAGGATGTATTATTTTTCAAAGTAGATATAATGTTAATGAGTTCATTTTTTGTTATGGGATGATGGAATAATGAATTTTCTGCCCCGATAATAGTTTCCAAGATGGGGATTGGTGGTTTTTCAAGTTTATTTGCCATTTTACAACCAATATTGGAAAATGATTTGCTATAGCTTTTTCGGAGTTCAGTTTTTCATTTTTCTCATTTATTATATCATAGTTGTTTGATTTTTTGTTTAAGTTTTGTATTTGTGATTTCGTTAATGTTCTCCCACATTGTTTGAACATTCTTATATGATTCTGTAAGTTGTTTTTGGTGGTATTCTTGTTTGGAGATTCGCAATAAATTAGATAGGAAGTTGCGGTATTTTTTATAAGCTTTTTTGTTTTCTACCGAATTATTTTTGAGTAATTTTTGTTTCAGGAGGTCACTATACCTGATGGAATTTAGCAAAGCTTATGTCATCTAGGGTTTCAGTTTGTCATCAGTTTTTGTTTTTATTCCTTTTTTTTGTCTGTGAACAGTTCGCGATGTGTTCTGACAAAATGTTTGAGAAGAAATTAAAACCAAGATTGGGATCATTGCCTTGATAAACCGCCAACCAATTTTCTTGTTTCAATTTATTTTTCAGCTTATGTTGGTTTAGATGGGTGTGGTACACGTCGTCTGAAATTGTGTTAGTTTCGTCAGCGTTGGATTGATAACAGTAGGGTAAGTGGTCAGTAAAATTCGTTTTCAAAATGAAAGAACTGAATTTTAGTTCCCTTAGCAGTTTGTCGCTTGCAAATCTGATGAATATGTGGTCAATTAGACTTATAGAGTATTCTGTTGTTCTTGTGGCCTTAATAATACCTGGAAAATAACCTAAGGTGGCCAAGAGACAGATATATGTACTATCGTGGATGGTGGTCTCTAGGAGGCGATTATGGGAAATGTTATTTTGTTTACTTCAAAAGTGATGTTTAGTAACTTGATGTACAATTGATGTAGTGAGACAATATAGTCAGTCTTCCTCCTAACAAATACAATCAGGCCATCATTTCGATTGAATCGAGATTCGTTGTAGATTATGTCAAAATCAGGTATGCAGAAATTATTAATGTCTTCTGAAATCCATGTTTCAGATGATACTATTATTTTTATGTTTTTTAGTTGAAAATTTAGTACAAAAGGAATCCATTAAAATTTTTACGTATGCTTCTAATATTAAAGTGTAGTATGTTCAGATAATGTAAGTATATTGTCACTTATATTTTCACAAACTATCGTTCCCTTTCCTCGTGTGTTTCTAGCTCATTGAAGAATTGCAGCATAATTGTTAAAAAAGAAAAGGAAGTGTGAGACAAAATGAAATTAATCTTAGTAATAATATTGTATGTTTTTCAGTTGATATCAAGTACAAAAAATTACCCCTTATATATTTAATTAAAAATCAAGCCAAGAAGAAAAAAAGAAAAAAGAAAAAATAAAGATAGCAAATCAGTACAAAAGCATGGGATATAAGTACAGATATCAGTCCGGAAATACAGCAAATTACATTTATTAATTGGTCCAATTCACATGTGATTTTGATTTTTCTTGAATCTATGAAAATCTGTCCATTATAAGTTCATATTTTTCCCTGGAAGTGACAATTTAGTATTCTTTAACAGCCGTCTTCTGATATTTGTCAAATCTTCAGTGCAAAATATGTTTTTCTCTCTCATATACTCAGAATTTTTCAAAGCATTAACTTTTATCAATGGGTCTATCAGTTGTAGGATGATAGGTCTTGGTATGTTTCCTGCTTGAGAAATACTACCGGTTCCAAACACTATTTCATTTTCTTGGATAACGGAAGTTCTTGTATTGGGAAGTTCCATAATTTTACTTTTTAGCACTTCATCACTATCTTTGGGTACCCCGTATAAATAGACGTTGTTTTTTTTATTTAATTGTTGCAGGTGGTCCATTTTTTGTTCTAGAGTGGTTATTTTTTCATTTTGCGTTTTTATTTCCTTGTGGGGTCGCTTAGTTTTTGTTCAATTTCCTCGGTTAATGTTTTTGTAAGCTGGTAAGAAAGTTTTTTTGAAATAGTTCGTTTATTGAATCTTTCATTATGTTGCTTCTAGTTACCATTTTACAAGATTGGTATCTTATGTAGTGTATGTTAAATAGAATCGACTTACGTCTGTGTTATTTTCACAATATTTCACAAACTTTAAACTGTTATTGCGGGGCAATTTTTTTTTTCTATCACTCAGAACGAACCATGAATGAATATGAAATAAAGGATATATCTAAGATACCCTGAGTTTTCTATGAGAACATCTCATACTATTCCATGATATATATTCTCGAAGTATTTTCCCCTCCATCCATCACGCAATTCATCAACACCCTTATCAAGGAAGTCTTGGAGGTTTCAAGCGTTGAATTCGGAAAAACACTCGATGCAATCCCGCACCTTTCGACACCTATCTTTCGTACAAGAAGTTCCATTACTCCTTCACACGTCTGAGAAACAGGGGTGATTTCAATCCGAAGCAATCTAGCGATGTTGAATTCATTACCATAGGAAATCCATCCTTCACTGACTGACCCACATCGATACATTTAGGCGAGTTACTTGGTACCGGTTTCGCAACAATCGAATAAGAACGGTTTGCAATACAATCTACACTCTGCATAGAAAAAACAATATTATATATACCCATATCGCAACCCCCATTAAGTCTATAAAAATGATGTGGAACAGTTATTTGTTTTACTAGGCAGCAAAGTAGTAGATTGACCGCCGCGGCTGATAGTTCATAGCCGAGCGTAGCGAGGCTAGGAATTCAGCTAAGGCAGTCAATCTACTTTGCTGCCGAGTTGAACATATAATTTTTTCTCCGATTGTTCATAATGATATATGTAGGATATTGTATTTGCAAATCATTACAATTCCCACAATCTTTTTATTTTTCCTGTAGTGATAAATTAAAACAAAATTTGATAGAAATCGCAATTGTTGGAATGGTTGGTTGCTATGGAAACGTATATGTCCATAATAATTATAGTTGGACAACTTATGAAATTTCTGACAATTCTGTGGAAAAATATTGGTATATTTATATCATGGACAGGGATAGCGACTTAGAAGTACTTACTCCTCCAGAAATAAGGGAGGTGGCAAAAAATATTGAGTTAAATTTGTTGCCGGAGAAGTCTCAGATGAAATATGAAGGAAATTATAAGCGATTTATGGATTATTGCATATAGAAAAATGCGAAGACTTTTTCGGAGAATGTATTACTTGCTTATTTTGCTGGATTATCCAAAACAATGGAGAGTTCTACAATTTGGTCTGTATATTCCATGTTGAAGGCAACTATGAATGTTCAAAATGGCATAGATATAGGAAGATATTTGAAGTTGCGGGCTTATTTAAAACGGGCATCCGAAGGCTACAAGGCAAAAAAGTACGGAGTTCTCGAAGAACAAGATATTACAAACAGACGATGGATATTTATTAGCGAAAGTAAGTTTTGAATAAGATATTTATACGATAAAGTGAAAATACTTATAATCCATTCTTTTAGGTTGTATTGATTTTTGGAATGGCGGGTGCATGTCGCTGCGACGAACTATTGAATTTGAAGTTAGAAAATATTGAAGATATGAACAATAAACTATTGGTATCCCTATTGAACACGAAGACGAAGAATTCGAGGTCTTTCGTAATAATGGAATATTCAGATGTTGTTAGAAAATATATAGCTCTTCGGCCTGCTGAATTAAAAGACACAAGATTTTTGTAGTAATTTTACTATCAATGTTAATAACAACTAAAAATATGTTTTTCAAATTATTGTTGAAAGTTTTATGTAATAATTGCTAATAAATGTTTTTTTTTTCTCAAAAAATGTCGAATGTTTTATTCCCATTGAGAATAATTATTTTGCTGCCTAGGCAGGAAAGTCCTCACTTTGCTGCCTAGGCAGGAGAAGTAATACTTTGCTGATTGATATGTGTCGGCAAAATTAATATTTGCTGTCAATCGGAGAAAAACAATATTGTTGCAGTAATTGCATTCCAATTTCCTTGAAGCCATATTACTGCAATAACCCGCTAAATAGGTAATCACAGACCTTTCGCCTTTTGAATCGTCTTATCGGTGACTTCAATGAAAATATTGCTGAATATTTCATCGATTCCATTGGCATGGTTCTAAATAATGTCCTGTTCCTTATAATCAGGCGATTCCTGGGTTGATTTATATGATTTCTCAATTTGTATTGACTGAATTCAAAGTCTTTTCTCAAATTCCCAAAGTTGCCTAATCGAGATATGATAATGCCCACCAGCTAATTGTCTGTAACGTCCAAAACCGATGGGTCACTTTGCAATTTCCTCAGAAAAACATATTTAAAATTTAGTTCTTCGAAACAAAAAATCCAACATATTGGGAAAAATGCTGATACACTTAAGATCTGATAATGCTGAAAAATGAACTAGAGATCCAGATTCATTGTTTATTCAGCTCAATGGCAAGTCCAGTAAAAACGAAATTTACACATTAAGTAGATCCATATGAGTTATGTGCCACTTGCTGGGTTATTCTCCAGAAAAATCATTGATTTGTTGATGATAAGGATTTGGCATGAAGGAGGGGCGAGGGTTAGCAAATGGGCACTTTACCACTCTTGACAGATTGACGTAATATAGAAATTCTTTTCTTTCAGATGACGTTACGGTTGAGGATTTCCAAAACAAACATGGAATCATAGAGATGTTTCTACGAACCGACAAGCAGGTGCCAGAGCTTCTGGACGATTATATATATATATATATATATATATATATATATATATATATATATATATATATATATATATATATATATATATATATATATATATATATATATATATAGATCATAGGTAGTCTTTGCTGACTAGTTACGAAAAAGTCTGAGAAATTCTTTGGGACAGCAGCAAACGCAAATGTACTCTAATAACATTATATTTCCAATATTTCGACAATGAATATTGTCATCATCAGGGAGCTACAAACGTGAGAATTCTATAATTGTTGATAAATATGAAGAGTAACCTTACTTACAATGTTAGTGAGAATGGTCGTTTTTCGGTGAAATACACAACGATGTAAAAGACAACATTAAAAACATGTAAAAAACATGGAGGAACAATTAGATTTATATGGAACAATATTTGTAACAAAAATTACTGGTAAATTTACTAAAAGCCGAGAACAATTGTGGCAAACATTCTTCGGTTATGAATGTGAAAAGTATGAGAAAATCAAGACATTGAGGTTGGAATTAACATAACCTGAAATGTCAACGTCAATTTGTAACAAATTAAGAAGAAGAAGAAGAGACATTTGGTCTTGGCTGTCCAAATGATATTGGAACATCATTTGCAATTACTACTAAAGATGAGATTTTATTAATGGTAAAAATTATAGATAAATAAATTTTATTTTTTTATTATTCTATTTGTAGTGACTTCATGTTGGTTTATATTGGATAGAAGGAGAAGATGAATTATTATTGAGAGCATTCGGGTTCTTGTCTTGTATCTCCCTGATTATGACAATATTCATTGTCGAAATATTGGAAATATAATGTTATAGGAGTACATTTGCGTTTGCTGCTGTCCCAGAGTATTTCTCAGACTTTATATATATATATATATATATATATATATATATATATATATATATATATATATATATATATATTCTTCAATTTTTCGGAATAAAGGTCTGATTCAGTCAATTCATATAATTTCTTCTAACGACGTTTCGACATGGTATTTGTCACCATGATGTTAAAACACTGAAATACAAAATATGGAGTTTGAGACATATTTAACTTAAAGCAATTGGAGATTCCATTGCTACAACAGTAGCAAATCTGGTTATGGAGAAAAGATCATCAAACCACTAACTTTCAAACCATCATTCTTCAAACGATATGTAGACGATTGTTTAACCTGTATTCCTATAGACAAAGTTAATGAAATTCTTGAAAAATTTAATAAATATCATCCTAAATTGAAATTTACAATAGAAAAAGAAATAGAAAAACAAATAAACTTTTTCAACCCAACAATTATAATCGTCAATACTGGGAAAATTTTTAGAAACTGATTTATTAAACCAAATACATGAAATCGTTACACAAACTATTTGTCAAAGGCAGCCCTTAGTTGCAAAAAAAAATGATTGAAAATTCAACTGACAGAGCTATAAAGTTGGCTCACCCAAAATTCAGGAGAAGTAATATAGAAATAATCAAGAATATTTTGAAAGAAAATAATTACTTCAGCCACTTTGCAGAAAAAACAATAAAAAACGAGTACATGCGATCTACAATAAAAATCATAATGAAGAAAATGAAACAACAACATACATACCTTTACCATACATAGACAAACTATCTAATAAAATTATTGAAACAATGGTAAAACACAAACTAACTAATCACACCGACTGCAAAATACGAACAAAACCATTTATTCAAAATTGAAATCAGAAATACCAAAAAACAAACAAACTCATAGAGTATATAGAATACCGTGTAAAGACTGTCAAAGTACCTATATAGGTCAAACAAAACAATATTTGCAGAAACGAGTACAAGCCGACAAGTACTCAAAAACCGACATTACAGCCTTATCCAAACACGAAAAAGAAAATCAACATAAGTTTGACACCAACAACGTTGAAATTTTGACCAAAGAAAGGAATACAAGAGTAAGAACATTCCTTCAAATGTTACATATTGAAAAAGACCCCAATAGCATTAACAATAGAAATGATATCAAAAACTTAAGCCAGATTTATGACAACCTTTGTTAACTTTGTTTATAGTAATAATAATGAAAAATTATCTTTACATGCTGCCAAAAAAATACAGTCCGGCTCATATACTGGAACTCAATATGAACAATCCGGTGTACTTATGAAGAGGGTAAAAATGCATGAAAGACAAACAAACCATTCCCGATAACTTCGACTTCGAAGTCACACACCTACAATGCGAACGCAGAAATTCAAATAAAATAATTTGTAAGTGAATACTCATATATATTACAGATATTTTTATATTGTGTTGAATAACGTGT
>JAFIRS010008382.1:0-17568 GCA_018342105.1 Gonioctena quinquepunctata
GAAATAAAGGACCATTGAGTCTTCAATATTTTCAATACTAGTTTCTTTGATGTATTAGTGAAAAGGAAAACAACATCTGAGGAAAAAAGTATATATAGCCTGTTGAAGGTACTATTGTTTTGAAAAATTCTGTGCATTCAAAAGGGTTTTTTATATCAACAAACGCAGTCGTTAGTTGTGTCAGAATATTATGAACGAACACAGCCAGTTTGTATTGTAAGAAGGAGCGTCTATTTAGCTCATACCAGTCTGAAATTTGATGTCTGTTTATGGGTTTTACGCACACCAAAAAAAATATCGTGGATCAACCATGACTGCATTGACTCAAGTGAATAATTTGTTGGTTTATAACGAAAGAGATGATTCTCTTGTTTCAAAAAAGTCATTTATTCAACATATTTCTCTACAGAATAACATAAATGAAAACGATATTAATGTTGAGTTGATAATGAAGTTTACTCAATTTGAGAAAATAATTTACTAAGTTCAATATGAGCATGGCTTTGAGTTAGAAATCAATTTATTCCATTGAAAAACCCAATTTTTTTGATTTGAAACTATGAATTATTCACAATGAAAACCGCATTCATTCAATCCATGAAAACTATATACTCAGTGTTTAAAATACTTCTAATGAAAAAAGTAATATAAATGATCTGAATCTATGAATAATACACAAATATTCCTCACTTTTTGAATAATTTTATAATCTTGATTGGTAATGCATCCATCGTTTGCTTAGGTGGAGAAATACATTTTCAGGGCTAGAATCATAGCGTTATTTCCCTTTTGTACAGTGACTCAGTCTTAGGACTAGACTGATTTGAAACACTGAATTCCCATTATACTTACTGGGGAAAAATGACATATGAATATTTTCTATCAACATCAACATATACAGTATCGGAAACAATTTATCTGGGGTATAGACAGAAATCTACACGAGCAACAAGGAATGCAATGATATGATAATACCACATAAACAAGAGAGACGCAGTGCTGTGCGCCCCTCCTGTTACCCCACCCGACGCATTAACTGACCACGTGGCAATGCCACACAGCGCACAGCGACTCATTCTTGCCGAGCCGTGGTTGCGAAAAAAAAAAGACCGTGACAATTATTACCTTGTGAAACATGCCGCCTATTTACACAACCGCAGGGAAAGTACAGATCGTAAAGTGGTACTTTGGGGGTAATTCTGTACAAGATACTAGAAATCTATCCATAGTGGCTTCTACAGATAGACCTGTACCTACGGAAGCGACTGTCCTTTCAATTAAATTTCAGAATTTTGGGTGTGTGGCAGCACATTGCAAGAAATGTTGTCCCACAAATCCACCACCGCATCCTAGACAAATACCCGAGGAACGGGAAATGAGAGAAACACAAGTGTGTGCATTGGCAGAAACGACACTTTGTTCGAGTAGACAGATCGCCGACGAAGTGAATTTGAATGAAATAACTGTAAGGAATATTTTGAAGAAAAATTGTTATCATTGTTTCAAAGTCAAGACCACACAAGAACTTTTGCCTGGAGACCATTTGGTTTTAAAAAAATACAATAGGGCATTTCGTGTCAATGATGACTTTCTAAAAAAAGTGTTATTTACCGATGAATCGTCCTTCTCAATTCAACGAAAACACAACCCATCCGTAGTACGTTATTGGTCTCGTGAAAATAAACATTTGAGTATTGGTGTGAGGACACAGTACCCAAGCAAATTAAATGTGTGGACGGGACTTCCAGGCGATCACGTCATAGGTCCATTTTTTATTGAAGGGAATTCAAATGCACCAAAATATTTGCAACTTTTGCAAAATCAAATTATTCCTGCAGTTTGTGCTCTTCCGATTTACTTTAACGACGTGTGGTTTCAACATGATGGTTGTCCTGCCCACAATGCAGGCACGGTGGTTAAATTTTTGAATCAATCAATTCCCGATCGGTTTATTTGTACGCGAGGTACAATCAACTGGCCACCTCGAGCACCAGATGTAGCACCTCTCGATTTTTATTTCTGGGGCATGCTGAAATTGGAGGTATATCAGCATGAGTTCGAACGTTCCACCAATTTAGATGAACTGAGGGCAAAAATTATTTTGTTGTGTAATCAGGTAACACCAGTTACCCTTGCGGCTACCAGTACAGAATTGTACAATAGATTCGGCTATTGTTTGGTTCGAAATGGTGGTTTGTTCGAACATTTAATAAAATAATTCCTTCCACCAAATATTTAATTTGGTTTCTCTTTTCTTGTAAATATTTTTTTTCTCTCCATTCAAGAAATAATTGTATTTCTGTTAGAAATAAGTTTTTTGTTTTTATTGTCTTACAGAAATATCGTTTGCTTTTGTTTATGTTTAAGAATTTTCTTTTGTTTTCGCGGCCACCACGGCACCAAAGAGATTTTGATCTACCTGTCGTCCGACAGATTAAATTGAATCAATGATTCAGTTTGATTTGTTCAAAATATCTGATGTGAAATTATCGTCAATAATTCTTCTTCATTGCAGCGCACACATTCTCCCGACTGCTGCTGGTATGATACTGACGTCCTGAGGTGAACGCCCTGGCTCTCCTATTTCTGTGTCGTGACGTCGATATCCCTTCCTCGAGCGAGTCGAGGAGATATGCTCTCTCAACATATAGCAAGCTATTCTTTATGCTCTCATGAAACCACCATACCCAAGATAAATACTTTCCGATACTGTATGTTGTGATTATGCAAGCAGTAAATAAAAGTTATTTGAACTTAAACTTTGTGTAGTTCAGAAATATCTAAGTGCTGATGGAAAATAGTTAACTGATAGTTTTTGGCAGAAAATATCCATGACAAGTAATTGTCAAGAAATAATAGAGATTCAATGCTTAAAATAGAGCTAATCTTCTGAAGACCATGTTGATGTACGAATAGGGACATAATGCGTTATAATTCAAATTGTAGTTTTTCAAAATGATTGCAACAAGACTATCTGTGAAAAAGTTTTAAAGAACAAAATTGTATAAAAACAATTCTGCCATATAACAACTAAAAAATACAATTATTTGGTCAACAATATTTTTTCTAACATATGATATAATGTTTTTATTTGAAGGAAAAAATAAAAACTGTTATTGAATATTATGAGATCACAGAGGAATAAAAACAGAACAACTTTTAAAGGAACAATTCAGTCTTTTCGATCTAAATCAAAAACATATTTCCGAAGTTACTGGTCAAGAGATGAAAAAAATATGGGAACATTGAAGCAAGCATTTAGAATTAAAATGTTACCACAATGACAGGAGGAATCATAAAAACACTGGAGTTAACCAACTTAAACAAATATATCCATGAAAATGGTAAATTTATTCCTGGCATTCCACTGCAGAAAATTCCTAAGTTATATTATTCAGTTTCACTCTGCTCCTAGGTGGACTCAATTGGGGTAGAAGCAAAATATGTTTGATCAATTTAACATCTGCAAAAATATGTAATATAATTGACAAATTCAATACTCTTCATATGGGGGCATACATTATAAGAAACCAATACATCTGGATATATGAAATTTTCACAAACTATTCCAAATTTCACTATCAGAATATTTAGGTTTATGAATTAGTTTTCAAATAATGCTATGAAATGTTTTTTTTAGAAAAAATATCCTGATGCAATATTTTATTTTGGAATGAACACACCTTTCAACAAAACATAATGAATATGTAATTTTTCTTCAGTCATGAATTTAATGTGATTTTCTTTGAACTCAAACGCATGCAGAATATGTTTGAGATCAATTGAAAAACAAATTATTTTGTTCAAAGAAATGCATTTTCATAGTTTTGAAGCAAGAATATGAAAATTTTAAAATACCTAGTCGGTGCCCGTTTTTCAATTCTTCACAGTATTTCCCCACATTGGAGGAAATAAAAAAAGTACATCAATAGGGGAAATTATTCTTCACATTCATACGAGTTGATAACTCACTACAAAAAAGATTACCTTCTTTATAAACCTGGCACGATTAACTTTATTTGCGGTGATTTTACCTTGGATTCATATTCAAATGTTAATTTTATATCATTATGTAATTTGATGTCATGTAACGATTTTCGCTCATTGGTGGGTTGGCCCACAAGGATCACTAATACCAGCTGCACATTGATTGACCAGATCTTTTCAAACTGTAACAATGAGGAATCATGTTACGTTATTGATTGTGAAATTTCCGATCATCCTGCGATACTCTTGGACATCAACAAAAGCTCTTCTCTGACATCAATCAATAAACCTGAAATGAAGAGGTGTTTCAATGAAAGTAATTTAAAAAACTTCGAGTTTATGTTGGAAAAAGAGGAATGGAGCAGTATTTATGAATATGGTGTTTGCGAAGATGCCTGCAATCGTTTTTATGATATATTCCTTCATTATTTTGAAACTGCCTTCCCCAAACGGAAAATATATTTTAACAAGAATAAACGAGGGTGGATTGACGATCTTGTTGAAGAATGTAATCGTTCATTGAAAAATTTATTTTACCTGAAGAAAAGTAACCCTGCTTTATCTGAAACATATAATAACAAAAAAAAATATACCTGAAATTGGTTAACGAAACAAAAAAGAAATTTTACTAAAACAGAATTAGTATCAGATAACAATCCGAACATTTTGTGGAAAGTAGTATCTAAACTCACGAACAGAAGTGAAAACTCATGTGAGAGCATCGTTATTCAAAAACATCGAAGACGTCATCGAAGACCCTTCAGAGATCGTGAATGAATTGAATAATTTTTTCATCGAAGCACCACAGGCCTTAATATATATATATATATGAAAAAGGAAATTGTGGCATAATGGACATATTTAAATAAATATATATATATATGTATATATATATATTATATATATGTATATATATATATATTATATATATGTATATATATATATATATATATATATTATATATATATGTATATATATATATATATATATATATATATATATATATATATATATATATATATATATATATATATATATATATATATAGTGTTGAAGAAGGGTAGTCTCGTGACTGGACTAGTTGAAAATAACTATGAATTTGAAATAAACTTTGTTGAAAGGATATTCCTTGAGGTTGCAGTCAAATTTAATGGCCAGTGAAAAAAGAAAAACTCTTTCTTATTTTGTCGAACTTTCAAAAATGTTTATTTTCATTATCAAGACAGTAAGGTGAGGTTAAGTGAAGACAGCGAACTAATCACCATTTTGTGAATGAGGAAATTTTTTCAAAATCATATCACTATGAAACACTACAAGTAATATATATATATATATATATAAACATTAAACAATTGTAAAAGCACATATTGTTTAGGAAACTTAATTTAAACAATTTAAAATTTGACAGGACAATTACCACATGGTTAAAGCATGACTGAAAATGGGAATCATGGAAATCATTCCCATTTTCAGTCATCTTCTAATAGTGTAATTATCAAATAAATATTTTATAGTTTCTAAACAATATGTCTTTATTGTTTAATGTTTATATATATTACTAATAGTGTTTCATGTGATATGATTTTAAAAATTTCCTCATTACAAAATGAATTCGCTTCTTACCTATATGCTTGATAATAAAATAAACATTTTGAAACTTACAAACTAAGAAGAGTTTTCTTTCACCTAACGACTGCAACCTCAAGGAATATCCTTTCTACAAAGTTTATTTCAAATTCATAGTTATATATATATATATATATATATATATATATATATATATATATATACCAAGTGATAATGATTATCGCCCGAACATAAATAATGAAAATGGAATAGATATAAATCCCTACACAATGTTTTTAGAGCAATTTGGCGAATCAGAATTATTAAATTTGATCAATCGTAAACTAAGGAGCAAACAATCATCAGGAACTGACGAGATACCAGTGTTTCTACTAAAAAGAGTTTTGCACATTATTATAAAACCGATAACTTCTTTAGTGAATTCTTCATTTTTAAATGGCAGTTTTCCCACATCTCTGAAGGTGGGGAAGGCAACTCCCCTGCGTAAGAACAAAAAATTATCAACTATTGAAAATTTTAGACCAATCACTGTCCCCCAGAACTTCTCGAAAGTCTTCGAGTATGCATTCCTAGAGAGCTTGAATGATGTTCTTGAATCACACAATTTCTCGATACCCATGCAGCATGGCTTTCGCTCTGGAAAATCGACTCAAACTGCTCTACTAACTTTCTATTAAATTCTGATAGAGTTCATTGAAGTGGGCGAGTGTCCAGCTGCTATTTTGTGCGATTTGAGCAGGGCTTTTGACTGCGTCAATCACCTGAAACTGCTGGATATGTTGGAATGTTATGGTCTAAGGGGAAATTCACATACCTGAATATCCTCGTTTCTCAGTAACAGAAACCAATGCGTCTCATTGAGATCACATCAAGGTGGTGTGGTTTCGTTTACCACATCAGAAACGAAACTAGTCCGGACTGGTGTGCCTCAGGGGCCGGTTCTCTTTCTCTTATACATAAACAATATTGATAGGGAAATATCATACTCATTATTTACTGCATATGCGGACGATATTAGTATATTGATCTCGGATAAGCAAACTGATATATTTTAACAAACAAATGTACGGATATCCTGAACTTAACCTCTGAATACTTCAACAGACAGGGTCTATTATTTAATGCTAAAAAAACTCAAGTTATCCGTTTTCATAACTATCAGAATAAAACCGAAGCACTCCAACTGAAGATTAATAATACTACCTTACAAAGCTCTCATAATGCAGTTAAATTATCTGGTATACAAATGGATGAATATCTGAACTGGATTCCACACTGTGAACATATATCTCATATATCTCTTTAGTAATCTGAGAGTCATTTTGAATAAAGAACAACTCATCAGTGTATATTATGCTCAGGTTGAGTCTAGGCTGCGTTATGGTGTTTGCTTGTGGGGCAACTCAACAATGAGTAGAAACGTCTTCATTGTTGTATATTCAACACCCCCAAACGAAGCTCATGTGAAACCCTTTTTATAAATCAGAATATTTTAACTCGGACAAGTCTATTCATATACGAACTTTCAGTTTAAGTATCGAAATGTATAGAAGTCATCCCTTCGAATTCTGACCAAGCATAAAAGGGGTTTTGGGCTATTGATTTCGATAAAACCCGTTCCTCAATATTTTACAGAATGTTCAAAAATCATTGTCACTTCTTTATAATTTCGGACAAAGATAACTTTGTTATTTCAAATAGAACACCCTGTATTTTTTTGGTTTGAAAAATATAAAATTCAATTATTTTTCATTTCATATTGGAGTTCCCTATACCTAACCTAATTAGTTTTTCAGTTATTGGCTTTTTCAAATAGTAGTTCTTATTTCAATGCATTCTTTGGATCAAGATAGCTTTGGAACGACATTTATTCAACTTGTTGAAAGAATTTTTATTGACAGTTATTGTGTTTTACGTTATTTGAAACATTCACTGAATTATTAGCGTCGAAAATGAAAACTTATCCAATTCAAGAGCGGATAGATATGATTTTAGCGATTGGTGAGTGTTTAGAGAATTGCCTTTTGCCCAAAAATATCCAGACCGGAATCATCCGAACAAGTTGGTTCTCAGACGATTGCTACATCAATTTCGTAAGACTGGAAGTGTAGCTTATGAAAAGGCAAATAGCAAAATCTATCAATGGAAATGAGGAAAATGAATGTCTTATCATGGGATCAATCATAGAAAACCCTCATACGAGTCAACGTAAGATCGAGAAAGATACAGGGATAAGCAGACGGAGCATTTTTAGGGTAATAAAAAAATACAAAATTCACCGGTACCGTATTCAGATGCACCAGGAATTATATGAAACAAATAAGTTCAGTGAGGATGAACATTTTTTGGATTCCATTTTATTTTCTGATGAATCTACTTTTCATAACAATGGCTTAGTGAACAGACACAACTTCCATTATTATAGTGATGTGAATCCTCATTTTTTCCGCACTCTGGATCACCAGAATAGATGGTCTGTTAACGTGTGGGGAGGAATTATAGATACACAAGTTATAGGACCATACTTTTTTATGGAAACTTGAATGGTCAAATTGTTTTACAATTTTTACGAGATGATCTGCCTGAGCTTCTGGAGAATGTGCCGCTAAATATCAGACAACGGATGTGGTTACAATTGGATGGAGCTCCGGCACATTTCAAATTCAGTGTCAGACAGTTTTTGAATATGTGCTTTCCGAATAAATGGATTGGTCCCTACCAATCCATTTATTCGGACAACAAAATTGGCCAGCGAGATCACCAGATTTGACTTGGCTCGATTTTTTCCTATGGGGATACTTGAAGAATGAAGTTTACGACATTCCTCCAGCCACACTGGAAAATATGAGGGAGAGAATAAGGGCTGCTTTTCGAAGAGTGACGCTTCAAATGTTAATAAATGTTAAGAAGTCTTTCATAGAGGAAGTGGCTCTTTGTATTCAACAGGATGGTAGTCATTTCGAGCACCTACTTTGAATCAAATACTTTCGTGTTTCATATTTTGTTTTTGTTTCAGATAAATAATAAAAAAAAATTGTATAGTCTGTTTAATGAACTACTGTCAGAATATGAATGTAAATGATAACTTCATTTTAGTGAACAGTAAATATTTTCAATGAAGTGAAGTATAACAACTGTCAATGAGAATTCTGTGAGCAAATCAAATAAATGTCGTTTCAAAGGTATCTTGATTCAAAGAATGCATTAAAATACGAACTACTATTTGAAAAAGCCAATATCTGAAAAACTATGTAGGTTAGGTATAGCGAACCCCAATACGAAATGAAAGACAATTGAATTTTACATTGTTTAGACTAGGGGAGTACTTGGCCTGGCACCTGATACGGCGGCGTCGCAGGTCACATGATGATATAAACGTTGCCAAGTTTATTATTAGTCATCGCGAGACTATCGCATGAATTCCAAAATGTCTGCATGTCATACACACAGTTATACACTGTGGCGTATGGCTCATGAATTTTCAGCCGAACTACTTATAAAAACCGCTTGGGCAATATTAATAATATCAGGCGTTTTATGTGTAACTGCAATTTGAAAATAATAGTTTCAAGTACTCATAATTTCAATTCAGAAAAGATTTTTTTCCTTGTATACCTAGGTACAGGTATACAGACCTAGCTGCTTCTTGTCCAATTTATAGGGCAGTTTTTGCTACAAAAGGTGGCGTCACCTTGCAGAAACCGATTTTTTCAACTTGCCTTTTCTCCTTTTATTTTCCTGTACCCTTCAAATTGAAGAAATAAATGTGGCATCATCGCCTAGCTACCAATTCTCAAGAGATCGGCATTCTTGAAATGAGATCATGGAAATGGGGATGGTGATTCATTACAATGAAGTTTCATTTTAAAGTAATACTTTTTAAAGAGTAAACAAATTCAAGGATAATATTTATAAGATGATAACCAAAAATATGGAAGGTTGCCAATGTTTCAAAAATAATTGAAATTTCAACTTGTAACTGAAAAACATTGAAGTTTCTGTAATGTGTAATCGAACATTATCCAAACGATCCAAGAAGTGACTCCATTGTACCCACTATGATGGTGGGAAAAAACATGAAAGTGTTATTTCCTTGCTCATTCATTTCATTTAGAAATGTTTGAAGTAAACTAGGCATTGTGTATTTGAACATGACTTTTTGAAGGATTTTTTTCTCGGTTATACTGACTCATGTCCATTTAAATAAAACAATCCCTATCTCCAAAAGCTCAGTTGCAGAACAATCCTCAATGACTTTCAAGCAGCCTCAACTTTTGAGGCGTTATAAATAAAATACAATCTGCATAGTCATCGTTATCAAGTTATAATTTACATAATTTCTGATACCCCTAAAAATGCATATAAATAGTCTTGGATTAAGAAAATATGGTATTGGAGAAATTTCTCGTTTCGAAAAACTGATGAATTCAGGTTTGAAAATCTACTAGAATAAATTACATTTCTTGTTTAATTGAAGGAATTCATACTTAACTCCCTGTATCAAGAAAAAAAAGTATTCTATCAAAATATTGGGCTTTTCAATTAGAAACAATTGTTTCAACCTGAAGAAACTATTTTTTTTAAAGCAATGCATATTTATATTCTTGTATCGAGGAAAGAAGGGATTGAATCAAAATATATACGTTTTTCTAATTTGAAGAAACCGTATTATAAATTTGAAGAAATTATATTTTGTTAATTGAATAAATGCATATTCAAATTGTAGGATCAAAAAACGACAGTAACCTGAAGAAATTATGTTTATTCATATGGAGCAATGCATATTCATATCCTTGTATCAAGGAAGAGGAGTATTGAATCAAAATATTGCATATTTTCAATTAAAAAAAATCGATAATATCAAGTTGAAGAATTTATATTTTTATGATGACATGCTGGGTTTAAGCATATATATCAAAAACACTTTTTAGCGAAAAATTAAACCGACGAAATACGGAACTGAAAAGTAAAAAATAAAAACTTTTTAACAAAAAATAAACCGACGAAAAAATCAACTGAAAAGCAAAAAATAAAATGAACCTTCTTAGTCTAAATGATAATTGAGCTCCTAAACTAATGTGAGTAACTGATTTTGAGTCGGCGCCAAAAAAACAATTATCGAAGATCATTATCTATGAAAGAAGTCATCAAAACGCAACCGTGCATCTCGCTGCCATCATTTTACGCTTCACCTAATTCAAGGGCTAGTTTGTTTGGCGCCGACTCAAAATCAGTTACTTACATTAGTTTAGGAGCTCAATTATCATTTAGACTAAGGTTTATTTTATTTTTTGCTTTTCAGTTGATTTTTCGTCGGTTTAATTTTTTGTTAAAAAGTTTTTATTTTTTACTTTTCAGTTCCGTATTTCGTCGGTTTGATTTTTTGTTAAAAAGTTTTTATTTTTCAATTTTTTTTGGCTAAAATCTACGAATCACTACCTACTTGTTTTTCTATTACTTCCGAAATACTTACCCACCTTACTTCAACTATTACCAGTTGAATAATATGATTATCTACTTTTACTATTTGTTGTAATATAAATTATTTTCGTTGTTCTGGTTGGTTTATTTCATTACTTTGTATATCATTCCATCCTCTCATAAAATATACTGATTTTGACGGATGTGAAACAAGAATAATGTCAGTAGCGATCTGTCATTGTCAACTACGTATGTGTATGCCAAAGTTCACTGGTGAAAAATCAATTATCCCCTATTTTTCTACCCGTAAGGATGGCTAATTCCTTTCGAAATCCAAATATAAGGTATACCCTATCTATTAAAGAAAGAATCATCCAAATCGAAGAACCCAGTACAAAGTTATGCCTGATAGAATCGGATAACGGACCAGAATTGAGAGGGTGAGTCAATATCCTCCATTTCGCTACCCTTAGGGGTGGATTTCATCTTTTAAATTAAATAGAATTATCGGAATGGCCAAGTGAAAAGTTATGCGTGATCATACATAAAAAAATATGATGGAAAAAAAAATATACGGGTCGAATAGAGAACCTCCTCCTTTTTGGTTTCGTCAGTTAATAAAAAAATGCTCTTCCATTGAAAATAACAAATCTTTCGGGTCACAAAAATATGCTCAATTCGAAGGCAAAATGTATTTGTTTTTTTTTCATTTCTTCCTCAAATAAGTTTTTTATATTATTGTGAATTGAAGTGAGTTATAACAAAATGAGAGAAACCGATGTTCCTTGTTCACTTAATGTATTTTCAACAGAGAAGGATGATATTCGTAGAATATACTTCCATTCCAGTTTGTGTGCAGAATAAAATTTCTGCACCGGCGAAAACTTATTTTCATTCCATTGGGAAGAATTGCAATTTCCATTTGTGTTTCATCAAGAGAAAGAAGGGGAAATAGAATGTAATACTTATTTTACACCTTGAAACCTTGTGAAACTGGAAATTAAAACCACGTTATACCCCAATGACTGCCAGCAATGAAATGGAAAATGAAACGAATGAATGTTCTTTGTTATTTCCATATCATTTATTTCTTCCGGGAGTTAGGTAGCCCGTTACAATTCCCCTATATTTAAAAGTGAGAGTTCACGGGAAAGCAATTCTGGAAACCCACGCTATTCGTTGAAACCACTTCTATTCGTTTTCTTCCTAGGAAACGAGGGAAACGAACCCATATTAAAGCAACTTATCAGCTTCTATTGCGTAAGGAAATTCGGATATCTTCCGCTTTGAAATAGATGGTAATGGTTCAGATTTATTAGCATATATCCAAAATCCAAGAAACTATGTCTGATAAGAAAGTTCTTGTTTCCTGTTCCTTCGTGTCTTACGACTTTGGGACGAAGTCACTATAGAATGATTGCCACTAAGATTATGCTTTCGCAATAACATGAAAGTTCAGTTTGGTCGTGTACAGTATGTTTTTGGGATATACGTCTTGATGTAGTAATAAGGAATGATCTTCATTTCCATTGTCAGGACGAAGGAATGGGAAAAACAAAAATGATTATATGACAATGAAAAATGGAGTGTTGATATTTCCTGAATATTCAACTTCCAGTTTCGAATAAGATGACATTGAATCGGATTTTTTCAATAAATATATTTGAACATATCCAGAATTTACAATCGAAATTATCAAAATGTGTTTCAAAAGGGGTTGAAAATTCTTGTTCCCAAAGAAAAATTGGTCATTCTTTCAAGTTCTCTTGCAACATTTGTTTTTAATAAAGATATTTAAAAACCACAACACACTTCGTGTTCCAGACTGTAAAGAGAATGGAGAATATTGATCTAATAATGAACCTTGCAAAAGAAAACAAATTATCCCTTTGTGTCGAGTTCGCATTGAAGGCATGAAAACATGGTTGACAGAATACCGAATATAGTACCTTCTTGAATAATTTGTTTATGGAATCCAGTCCCTTTTATTCATGTGCAATAAAGACTTGTCACAGATTGAAAAGGATTTAAGCTGTATGGGGTCGTCTTTAGAATAGCCCCATGGTAAATCCTGCCTGTCGTAAGAGGCGACTAAAAGGATAACCGTAGGTGGAAGATGGTCTCATCGCCCGGTGAAATACCACCATATCGACTTTGTGTGCTGTGAAATGGATTCCATGTTTCAGTGTTCGGTCGATACTTTCCGGTCTCCCTCTTTCCTTTTCCCCAATTCCTCCTTTATTTTCAGGTGCATCCTAATAGTAATAATGATGAAGTCTCCTAGAGTAAAACACTCCGGAAGCAAAATACCTCTCCATTTGGATTTCCGGGCGAGAGGTACTCGAGGGGACTCAACATTAAAGATTAATTTTTGCAACATCCACGGACTCAACAAGAACATCAATGACATCCACCATCACCTACAGACGAAAAAACCGGATATTCTGGCTCTAACAGAAACACAAGTAAACTCGTCCACCAACAAGGTCCATATGCTTTCCTGGTTACGAACTCCATTCTCGATTCAGGTTCAAAGGTGGAGTCTGCCTTTACGCTAAGGCTAACCTTTCATGCCAGCGTGAAGAGAGTTTGGAACCGAAAGACTTTGATGTGATGTGGTTCAAGCTATCTGATACCAAACTGACTAAGTTCCTCTGCTGCCTTTACCTTTCACCTAATGAACCTTCATATAACGACCTCTTTGAGTTTTTATCACTCAAACTGGACTACATTCAGGAGAACCATCCAACAGCTGAAACCATAATCATGGGAGACTTTAATGTACATAACGCTGCCTGGCTCAATTTCTCTAACGAAACAGATGATGCGGGTCGTCAAGCCGAGGCCTTTGCTATCACTCATGGTCTAGAACAACTGGTCGAGCTACCAACCTGCATCCCTGATGTCAACAACCAGTCTGCCAATACACTAGATCTTTTCCTCACCACCAATCCTGACCCGTATAGAATAGAAGTTTGTGCCCCACTTGGAAACTCTGATCACACCCTCATCTCCACAACATGCTCTTTCCATTTACCATCGAGCTGCACAATACTACCCCGTCTCATGTGGCATTACAATTCGGCCGACTGGGAAGGTCTTCGTATGTTTTTCTCAGCGTTTCCATGAAAGAGAGTTTGTTTCTCTTCAGTAGATCCAACACGATGTGCTGAGACAATTTCTGAAATCATCATGTTGGGGATGCAAACCTACATACCGAATACCGAAAGAAGAACATCATCCGATAAGACCTGGTTTAACAGCAACTGCTCTAGAGCTGTGGCTTCCAAACAGGCAGCATACCATCGATGGCTAAACCAGAGCAGCATATGTCGAGGCTAGAGGCATATGCAAAGAGACAATAGAATGCTCAAAAGATGCCCACATGCAAAATAGATCAAAACTTTGCTGAATGTCTAACGGATCCCGTTCATTTGGTCTTTCGCCAAAGCTGTGGAAGAAACTTCACTTCCAGCTCATTTTCTCCTCTAACCATAGGAAGACTAGCAACGACTGCCAAGGAAAAAGCCAATATGTTTGCGCACCTATTTGCTGGAAATTCCACTCTGGATTCATCGGGAAAACAACCCCCGAACATTACACCTATTAGAAAAATCGAATTTAAACGGTTTTCTCCACATAAAGGATTCAATATAAAATTGAACCAGAGAAAGGTAGATCTCAGGTGAAAAACAACTACTTTCCTGGCAAATACCACGCAGAACGTTGAATGATATTCACCTGAAAATCCATGCATACTTCCATATAATATCAATGGACATTGAATGCAAATGTTTCTTTCTGATAAGCTCGATTATGTTCAATTTATGTCGTGTTCACCTAACAATCCGCATACCGGTTTCAGGCTGCTTGGCCCTCATCAGTACGGAGTAGTCAATCAGCCAAAGGTCCAAAGAACTCTGGCTGAAGTGAGACACAACGTAAACAAACCATCATCGATCTTGTAACACCTATAGGTACGCCGGAGAAGTTGAACTTTAACTGGCGGTACCTAGTGACAGAAAGAAACACTCCGAAAATCTCCCACCTCGATAGGTTTCTAAATAAAAGATTCCTTCTCAGTAGGAGTGGCAAGCCCGTCTAGCATATGTGAAGTGGAATAAATAGAAAAATCTACCTTTCTCTGGTTCAATTTTATATTGAATCCTTTATGTGAAGAAAACCGTTTAAATTCGATTTTTCTATTCATTCCGCTTCACATGGCACTTATCTCTCATTACACCTATTGACAGTCACATGCCCGAGATCACCTTTCGCCAACGTACTATCAGAAAGATTTTGCTGGGTCTCAACACCAACAAAGCCTGTGGATCTGACGAAATCCCGCCGATTGTTCTCAAGAAATGTGCCCCCGAACTAACACCCGTTCTTTGCAAGTTGTTCAACCACTCTTACAATTTGGGGATATTTCCGTCCAATTGAGAATTGCAAGAGTGCAGCCAGTCCCTAAAAAAGGCAAAAAGGCCCTACCTAGCAACTACAGACCTATCGCACTGCTTCTATTATTTCAAAGGTCATGGAAAAAGCCATCAACATTGAGCTCATGAAATATCTGGAAGACTCAGAAATTGTCAACGATAGGCAATGGCTTCCGCCATCAGAGATCAACTGGTGACCTGCTCGCTTACGTCTCCAATATATGGCAGCTATCTATTGAAAGTATGGAGAAACTGTAGCTGTGGCATTAGATATCTCCAAGGCGTTCGATCGAGTTTGGCACCAGGGACTCCTCGCCAAGCTTACGTCTTATGGCTTGCCCCCTCAGCTGTGTTCTCTGCTTGCTAGTTTTCTCTCAAACAGGTCTCTCCATGTAGTGGTCGATGGAGTTTCATCTGACACTATACTCATAAATGCTGGTGTTCCGCAAGGATCTATTCTCGCACCAACACTATTTCTACTTCACATCAACGACCTGTTGAAAGCAACTTCATGTCCAGTACACAGCTTTGCCGATGATAGTACCCTCCATACCGCTTTCTCTTCCAGGGCCCCTATATCAGCCCGTGAAACCAGAAATGAACGAGGAAGAAATGTTAATAATATAAATATGGACTTAGCAACAATTCTCGAGTGGGGATCTAATAACTTGGTAGAATTCAATGCAAACAAAACACAAGCATGTCTTTTCTCTAGAAAAGTCGATCTCACTGTGCCTAACATAACTTTGTCAGGAGTAACCATACCACTGAAGTCATCCATATCGATGCTTGGTATTACTATCACCAATAACCTTTGCTGGGGAAAATCACGTGCGGTCCATTGCCAAAGTGCATCTCAAAACTTGGTTTTGTTTCGTGCCAAGGCTTTTCACCCCCACCCAGCAGCTTATGATCTATAAGGCACAGATCCGACCTGTCCTGGAATACTCTTCCCATATTTGGAGCGCGGCACCTAAACATATCCTGAGGCTATTGGATTCTGTCCAAAAAAGGGCAATTAGTCTCGTTGGTGATGCCTCGCTTACAAACTCGCTCACTTGTCTGGAACATCGTAGAAAAGTTGGAGATTTGTCTCTATTTTATAGATATTTTCATGGGCGATGCTCTTCTGAAATATCAACAATCGTTCCTGCTTTGGCAGTCTCTTCAAGACTAACCAGTCAAGTTCAGTCATCACATCCCTTCGTGGTCACTTAGGAGACCTGCAGAACATCACTTTCCAAAGACTCGTTCATCCAACGAACAGCGAGGCTTTGGAACTCATTGCCTAGGGAGGTGTTCCCCAAGGCATACAACCTCCAGAAATTTAAGAAGAACACCAACTCCTACCTTCTTCCCCTTGGTTCCCGCGATGGTCTCTGAACATTACAGGATATCCCTTTTCGTGGGAACCAGAACATAAAAAAATAAAAAAATCCTTCAGTGGACATTAGACAAACTCTTACCACAGATGAAATTTTATTCAATTCATCAAGGGAAAAGATGCTACTCCACACTGCAGCCGTAAATACTATTTTTGCTTCACCATTCATCCATTAAAATTTGAGTAGAATCATCATAATTTGTTTACTTGGTGTCAGTAGAAACCAAGTCATGAACTAAAGTCGTTGCTCATCACAAGAGTAGCGTCAAAGCTGTTTGGAAAGGTTTTTTTACGCGGGGTGAAACTTTCGTCGGTTGATATTCTATTTGGAGTAGAATGATCTTGATGCTGTGATTTTTTTCAGGTGATCAAATGGAGGGCGTCTAGTAGAGGCCATTCATGATGTGGATACAACCGCTCTGTTCGATGTGGTTATTGATCAGTGTAACTGAAGGAGTGAAAGAAGAATGTGGAGGGATATTTTCTGCATCCCGTGGAGTTTTGAACACACCAAACTTTCCAGGTAATTGTGTGATTGTTTTTCAACTCGTGAAGACTTTCATGGATTCTCATTTCGAATCTATTCGCATATGGAATCATTTTTTAGTTCAAAGGGACTGTTCAATGATAAAAAATTTCTAATTTTTCAAGTTCATCTCCAAATTTCTTCAACAAGTTGATGAGATGTATCAATTCCAGGTGCAACATTAGGTACAAAAATTCAATCCAGTGTGAAATGGAAAGTTAAAA